>OMOT01027707.1:0-12353 GCA_900312575.1 Acanthochaenus luetkenii | reverse complement strand
TCTAATCTAAACAGTGGAGTGTATACACTTTGACAAGCCGTGTTAATGGTGTTTCTGCTGAGACCCTCTCCCACGTTGGAACAATGCGTGTGGTGAAAGGAGCCAGGCCTGCTGGTGTTCCCAGCCTTTTCCTTCCTGCCTAGGAGAATCAAAGCAGAATGCACGTCTTCCTCTCCTCTACTATGAATTGAGGGAGAGTTGTCCAAGCGCACACACCTCTTACCGTGCTTAAACTGTCTTCCTCTCTCTTTCTATTGCCCCGCTATCTTTGCACACAACACACACACACAGTTGGGTAACGTGCCATCAGGGATGCTGCCAAAAGGCCACAGTGGTTGGAACAGGGACTTGAGAGAGAGGGGGGGGAGACGGTTCCCAGGCCTCTGAGAACAAAACTTTCTGTCTTTTTTCCCAGGGACGGAGGACTTAAATGATCTCTCATGCTGTATCGCTCCACAGCACCGGGCCTGAGACTGAGCCACATGCCTGCTTACTGCTGGGGCCCAATGGATCAACACGTTCGCTCTAAGTACTTTAACTGTATCTGACTGAGAACACATTTACAAATACGCTGCATAGGAGGATATAGTGACACGACACTGTTGTTGGTAAAGCATTCTATCACCACAGCATACTGTGTCAATGGTGCTGCGTGCAATAGCTGTAAGTAGTCCTACTCAAAGTAAGACTTACAGATATACTGTAGACTGCCGAGGTTAGAGGGCAGGACATTATTTCCCCTGTGGCTCAAGCCGCCTCTCATGTCAACAACCTTTTAGGAAAATTTGCTCTTCTGTTGTGCAACTATGCCACTTTTAGAAACCACGTGGTCAGAGAGAGAAGCAACACATCAGCAGAGTGGAAAATATATGGTCCAGCTAACATTTGGGACAGCAGCCAGAAGATAACATTCAGAAAATAGAGATTAGCTAAATGCCAGTCGAATAGGAATAACAGAGCAGGAGGGAAGGGAGCATGTTCTAATAAGAGTTGGCTCACATGTTGTTTGTGAAAGGATGGGCAGAAACCCCATTTCTGGGAGTTTAGTGGGTGTGCCGAGTAAGGTTGAGCGTACTCTATAATACAAGAAACTAATTGAACAATTACAATTACATTCTTTCACGAGCCAATTCTTCAACTATATAGTACTTTATAGTAAAAACGTCTGACCAAATTTCATTTTCAACCTTCCAAAATTAGTACAACATTGCCAAATCTGTTCAAAAGTGTGCGGTGTGCATTCACCCTTGTCCAACAGAAAAAGATGATACATCATTAACCACTTTCCAACTTTAAAACACCATGACTCACTTTCAGCATCATTGATCTTCACTTTAAACAACACTTTTCATCCTTTAACACACACACAGAGGCTCTGGTATCGACCTTATTCCTGTCTAATCTATTTGATTTGACTTTTCAATGAAATGCCAAACCTGGAGTCTCCAGATCTTACCATAACAGCAGAGCAGACACATCTTTGTGTTTTTACCTCTCCAAAACCAGTACTTGCGACGTCGTTTCATCGTCAAAATCCTGTGTCTTGAATTTGAAAAAATAAAACGAATAAAACACTACCCAAGATCTCCAAACATATATATTCAACTAATATTGCCCATGACAATGTTGGTCCTCACTGCTGTCTTGTGTCGTCCAGCATGTGCTCCGATGGTAACCTGCTCGTAAAGATCACCTACCCGAGGCGGCACGTCTCAGGCGGGACCTCCGGTAACCGGTGGCCAGGCAGTCCATCCCAGCTGGTGGGCAGAACGCAATAGAAACAGTATAATGAGGGCCGCAAAAAAGAGAGTGAAGTGTATGAAAAGCAGAGGGAGAACGGAAGTACATCAGAAAGAACCAGGGCTAAAGTCTCACTTCCTGCATAGGAATGGTGGCCCAGAATACACCTCTCATACTTTCTCTCCTTCCTTCCTTCCTTCCTCCCTCTCCACCTCAGCCAGTGAGCAAAGAGGCTGAGGAGACTCCACTTGGCTCGGGCAGTGGACACTGTCCTCGAACCACCTCTCTGTGGATGGACAGTATAAAGACAGCAGTGTATTAGGAGACTGACGTAGACCACCAACACATTTACATCCTTTAGAGTCTTGTCATCTGTTCATCTAGCAGAGGCGAGAGAAAAGCGGGTGACACAAGCGGTTCACATCTTCCTCTCTGTACAGTTACTTCCTCAAAGTGCCTGTAGGTCCTTCAATATCCAGTGAGCCAGCGTGGCGGGTCTGTGTTCTCCCTTGCTGAGCTCAGACTGAGCTTGCAGAGTGTAATAATGTTCGGAGAAGGACCACACAGGCTAACAATGTCAGTCAGGGGGGTGGGAAACGACACACCGGTCAGGAAACACCGGCTGGCGCATAGAAAGAAAAACAGGCCCAGTATGTCCTGGCTGAAACATGGCTCCTACTGACTGGGCATGGGTATACTGGGATTCAGACCAGTAAGCATTGATTGATCTGATCTCTGGGAATGTAAACACACTACCACAGGTTCAGATACAGGAAGCATTGGGCCTGTAGTTTACAGCACGTAGAGTTTCTCTTGACTCAGGCAAGGGGAATGTTCGATACTCAGTGTATCAAAAGAGGGAGCTGGTAGGTTTGGAGGGAACATAACAAATAGACTTACAGTAAATTAAAGATACAACTGGAAAACAAGCTGGCCTACAATGTGATATGTACATGTGCCACACACACACATACACACACACCCACAGGGTACCAATAAAGGAAGTGTTGTCATCAGACCTTACTCTTAACCTCCACCCACATTACAGAAGTTTTACACATTTCTATACAAACAGTCCAAAATTAGCTCCCTGTTTTTTTCCTCTCCCCACCGCCTCATTGTTTTCCCTAGGCCTCTGTGAGAAATGTCCCTTCTTCCCAGAATGAGGTGAATGGTGTGTGCGTGTGCATGTGTGTATGTGTATGTGCGTTAGGTTTAGACTGATATATTGGTTTGCCGATATTGGGCTTTTATTAAATATTGGATCGGATCGGATAGTCAATTTTGTCCACTGTCTTTAAAACCTACAATTACATTTTCATTCTATTCATCCATGTAATAGTTCAATAATGTTTCTTCTACACCAATTCTTCATTTAAAAAGGTAGTAATGTAACCAAATCAGATCAGATTTATTCTCACGTCACAATTACACAGGTATAAATGAGTGAAATTATTGAGTGCAACACTCTGCAACAATGCAGTGTTAACAATATAGATATACACACACACAATACAGTATAGTCTAATATATTGTAGAGCAGCATCAGTAGCAATATACACACAGACACTCACACACACACACAATACAATATAATCTAATATCCCTGAGTTCATCTAAAATTGAATAGGTGTGGTGGGTCACCCTGCCTTAAGGACCTGCTAATAGCTTTAGCATCCCATGATGGTCTAAATGTTGTTTCAGAGGCCTTTCCACCCTGACAAGTATAATATTCACAGGGAAACACTGAAAATGTTTGGCATGAAAATGGAAAAACATAAATATATTGAATGTAAAAACAAAGGCGAGTGAACCTGCGCCTTTGTCACTGGCTGGATATGAGACAGTGATTGATTCTTTTACACTGATTATGGTTAACATAGCAAACATACAGTGTGATGCCATGATGTAGTGCGCATGGATGGCTGCTTTGTTTCAAAGGAGTAGATAAATCTGTGAGTGTCCTCATCACATACTGAGCAAACAGTGAGCAGTTACTGAGTGGATTTCCAGCAGCTGGTGGAGGTGGACGGGTGAAACATGTATTAGCGTTTACCTCCACCTACTGGAACGTTTGGAAACTGGAGTTTTTCACTATGTTTGAATGAGGTTCTGAAACATTGGTATGCATGTGTGTGTGTGTGTGTGTGTGTGTGTGTGTGTGTGTGTGTCAGACAGAATATCTGCCTCCGAATGCTGAGATATATTACCCATTTCCTGTTGAGCGCACCCCAACCCACCGTGATTATAGACTGACCAGCGGGAATACAGATGGTGTGTGTGTGTGTGTGTGTGTGTGTGTGTGTACGAATACCAATCACAACCTCCACACACAGTCCCATACAGTCTGAGACATCTCTGCCAGACACCAAGTAGCTCTGGGGATACAGCTAAATGAGGAAATGAAGCAATCCTGTATTATTTAATGAAATGAGATAGGTTAGTAACGTTTCCCTCGATCAAAAGGCCGTTTTGAATCCTTTCTCAAGTGTTTACTTTCAGTGTGACCTCCATCTTGTTTGCTTATCTCTCCCTTTCCTCCACCAAACAAATAATAAACATTGCATGCACAGAGTGGGCACATAATAAGCTAACAAGCTCATGAGACCTCCTTACAAAATGTAATCAGGCAGTTGTTTAATATGACTACACCTTCAACCGGAGAATTGAAAAACTGTATCTAATCCAGTTTAGAATGTGAATCTACAGCGGCTTCATGACACTGCTTGTTTATGACCATTGGCTCCGAGCACCTTAAGATAAAAAAAAGTGCTTTCAAGAACTAGTGGAGCGAGCAATAAGCCCTCCCCTTCCCATAACACGGTTGACACATACTACAGCATAATAAAGCATCACGTATGCAATTATGCGTATTGATCTTGCAGTATTTGTAACACAAAGACTTCTGACCTTTGAAAGAAGACATACAACACATTAGCATTGAATGAGGAGTACCACGCATGTGACTGAAGATCAATGCACTGGTGGGTTTACTCTAAGAACATGATAGCCACTATCAGGGCCAGACTTCCTACTCACTGTCTCCTGACCTGATCTGTGTGCAAAGACCACAGAGAGAACAGAATATTGTAGGGGAACATAGCTCAACAACAGAAGCTCAGAATTGTAACCTACAGTACATAGAACACACACAAACTAACTTCAAATATAAGCCGTTCTGGTTTCTCAGCGTCTCTGAGTCTTTTATTCACAGTTTGGTTTATACAGGCAAAGACATCTCGGCATTTATTTCCTCACAGTGGTTCATGGGTCATTTACATGGTTGTAACTTGAGTGTGACCACAGAAGGCAAAGGAAATACTTTCCAGTGGACCTTTTAAAATTGGAATCATGCTGAGACAAGCATAATTGACAGAAATTGAATAGATAGAACGGTCTTTCCCATTCAAATCAACGTTCCTGGATGGTCGGACCGGCGGCCATTTTTATGTGTACCGTTGGGCTAGCTTCCGGCAAGTCGAAGCTTTGCAGCAAGGACCAGAGGACCTTCTCCGTCGCCTTGATACCATGGATTGCTAATATGCTAATGTTGACCAGAAGAGCTAGAGAGAAGTATCTTTAATAATGCTACGCTAACCTTGTCGCTAACGTCAGCTTTCTGCAAAGCACTCCTGCAACAGACACATACATCTGCACAGTTCTCAAGCAAAGTGTGACAGACTTTACGGCCTTAATGCCCAGACTTCTGTTGTCACCATAGCAACTAACCCTTAAAATTCCATAGTTGCTGTACTAGCCAAATTACCATGGCAAACAGTGGAAGGACCGTTCTATCCAATCAAGTTCTGTGCAGTGATCGCTCAGATAGTTTTTTTTAATGAAGGATGCAACATAGCAAGATCCCTTAACACAATTTACGGGTAGTTTCTATTGATGTGGTACAATAACTTAAAAGCCTATATTCAAAAGTAAAGGAAACAAAATAAACAAACAGAAAATGCTGCGATAATCATCTTTAAGCTATCATGAACTGAACCATGCTGCACAAGGCAAGTATCTTCATACTGAAGTGAGCTGAAGCCAGTAGATGAAACTAAGAGGGTTCAGTTCAGGATCAGCAACAGTAGGCTAGCAGACCACAGAGCCACTGATTCATACAGTCCCACTGCTCCTTTCTTAGCGGGCCGATGACAATCAGCTCCATTGTTAGATACCGATGCAGCAGAGAGAAACCAGCACAGACCTACAAGCCATTTGCTCTCTAAAAGCTAAATAAAACGTTCAGTCAGCTTAGAGGGGAAGCAGAGATACAAGAGCGCAGAGTGACGATAAGCTACGTATGCACTGAGGTGTTGTGCTTTTGTGGGTATGAGATGGTCAAAACAAAGAGTCGATTGTTTCTGCCCAGTGCGGACTCAATACCCTATGTATTGGAGAGGCACGTAAACAAAGACAACTCTATGAAGTGTATGAGGCAATGCAAAGAGGGTGTATTGTTTCTACCCAGACTGCATCATGGGGACGCCCCTCCATAGGGATTAATCGTGCTTCCAAAACCTAACTCTGTTGTACATGGGATATTTTGAAAATGGAAGCACACAGAAGAGTTTATGCACCGTGACAGGCCAACAGAGTTAACGACCTCCTAAAGGAGCCTTTTGTCCTGGAAGACGGGATCAGAGCAGACGTCAATGATGATCAAACATCTTCTTCAGCGAGACAGAATGGAGCAGATAACAACACTTAGGCTAGCCTACAGCTCCTTTAATACCACTCCAGTGAATCTTCTAAAAGAGACCCAGAAGTATGGAGTCAAAACGAGACGGCATAATAAACATGATACTGCTTCACTGGACACACTTTTAAATTCCTCTTGTTGGAATCCAGGCAAAGACATACAGTATGTGGTCCAAAAGGACATGGGATCGGTCAGCCACAATAACAAAATACGGGATCATTGAGAGTCACACTGAACCACGTCTAACAGAAGGGAATTTCTTCGTTTTATTCAATGCTCTGACTTTCTAAAAACAATTGCGGTTCACCTCAAGGTCAGTTTTATTTCTACAAAATGCAGCATGACAGATTTATTTACAATGGCGGAGTAATAAAACGGTGAGATTGCAATTGAGAACGGTAGTTACATTCTGGGCGAAAAGGATGGGGTGACATGGGGAAATAATTGTTAGTTTTGGAATTGTGAGGAAGGTAGGAGCTATGCATATTATAGACGGGTATGAAAATATGCATCCGTGGTAGAAACAAGGAACAGTAACACATAGAGTATAGGAATAACAGCAATTTCTAATAGAGGGTCATAGAAGCATTGATCACATGGTTCCTCTGCATGCTTCAGTACTGCTGCCTCTGGGCCCATAATCTATATAATATAACAGATACTCAATATAATACACAGTATATTGCAGAAAACAATGGTGGTATTGTGCAATACATAAGACAAGGGATGTACGTTGGCTTTATTATTTTAGTATTGCCAATAAACAGTCCATAGTGTCTCACTGACAGAGATAGTCCTTCTGGGTCTCAAGTACAAGGCTACCTCATTCCTTGACCCACAGCCACACTACCTTAGTGAGAAGAAGTCAATGACGAGTTGAAGCCTCACGGCCTCGTCCTAAACGTGGCAGGCCTATTAACCAGGGGGGCAAAGTTAATATCTAACTGCAGGTACGGTATCCGTGGCTCCTCGTTTGCACAAGCACTTCAATCCTCCTCGGCTGACTTGAGCGATAAGACGAGGCCGGGTGAGAGCTCCAGTGGATATGGATCCTTGTTTCTTTGGAGAAATACACCGTACTATTCTCCCCTAAACCCAGAGACAACTTTCTGTTGCTTTCAAGCAGCTCGTTCTGCAAAAGATCCACCTTCCAGCAAGGAAAGAGGACTATCATGCACTATCTTAGACCCAAACGGAGGAAGGTAGAAGGCTGAGACGGGTTGAAAAACAAGGGGACCAAAAGAGATTATTGATCTTTGCATGTTTGCATGTTCTTGAGTCACTGGAAGGTGAACACCTCGACACATTGGTAAGACTTCCTTAGCAGAGAGTGTTTTCCAGAACACATGCCCCGAAGCGTTACGCAACAGGTCGGGGCTCGCCTGCGTGCGCTTCCTGCGCTGCCTTCATACCTGCAGCCAGTATGTCGGAGTGTAAACAAGGACCGTGTCAGTCTGGCCACATGATCACGGCACGACGAAGAATCAACCGGTGACATCGAGTCTCCAGACAGGCAGATAACGTTCTATAATAATCCTTTCGAGAATTAAGAGTTTTCAGATGTAGTTCCAACTTGAAAGGTTAAAGGCTCATACGAAGATCACCCAGAGTTTCCACAGAACAAGACACAACATTCTATAGGAACATGGGCAGTGATATAGATCTAAAAGCACGATACGGTCACTTTAAACCCCCTATAGGAATATTAGTAGACGACGTGAATGCTTTTGAAAAATGGAAGAAGAAAAAACGACCACAACTAAAACCCACCTGCGGATTCTTCTTGCTCCATGTCCGAGTTCTCCAAAATGGGCTGTTTTCTGCGAAAGGCGACTCTTCTGAAGTCGTCCATTTCTCTGATCGCTCCGGCATTGAAATACGTACGAGAAAACACATTCAAAGTAACCGCGGATAACACAAAATAATCATAATATATGTAATAAAATCAACGAATTTTAAAAAACAACAACTTTCAAACGGACACCCTCCCCTCGCAGCGGCGCGTCCAACTTCAATATCCAGGCCACATAGTGACACCAGTGCTGAAGAGGCACCGCGTCAGGAAAACGACAGTACGCATGTGATCCGCCTATCAGTCACCTTGATGGGCGAGCCTCCCAAACCCCGCCCCTCTCTCTCCCTGGCGCCTGGTTGCAGGGACTGGTGGAGGCGTTGGCTCCCTGTCATGATCATAATCATACAAAAGTCATCGTTTTTTCCCTTGAATTATGGGGAAATACTGTGTGGAAATAGATGTGTTTGTGTGTAGTGTTGTATATGATGTGATGTACTATGTATATGATGTGATGTAAAGCCCTTTGAGACATGCTTGTATAAAAGGGCTATATAAGTAAAACATGATTGATTGATTGATCGATAGTCGTCTTCTGGAAAGTGTCTGAACAACAAGAGAAAACACAACAAGACAACAATGGTGAATAAACCACAAGTACCTATATGACGGTTACTATAGGAGATATTGGAATATTCTGTGAATACTACAGTGATTTTTCACCAGGGATCAACTGAGTGGCTCTCATGATTTGAGGATGAGTGGACGACGTTTTGTGTTGTTTTATAATGAGGAGGAGAAAGTTGGACCTCAACGATAATTTACTGAGAGCTATTCTGTCGGCCTGCACACACCTTCCTACACTACTGTCGTTATTTGAGGTTTAGTGGCGAGTTCTGGCCAGATCATGTTTCAGATTATCCCCACCTACATTCAAACGTAAAGTAGGGCCAAACCTGTTCTTATTGTAAGTCTCTTTGGACAAAAGCACTTGCTAAATGCCTAATGTAATATAATGTCACGTAAACAGTGGACCCAGAGACCGGTGGAGGAGCTGCATTCCTACCTCAACTCAACTGGCTGGACTACTTTTGGATATTTTAATGGCCGACACTGTGGGCGCCCACATTTATTTTTGTGACGAGATCTACATGCCAACAAAACATCAAGCCACGGTGTACCAAAGAGGAACGCTGCTCATCACATAACAAAGCAGATGCTGACTTCATGCTTGAAATGAAACTGCGGCCCCTTTCATACCAAAGCAAAGACCCGGGTAAAAGGTGACAGCGGTGGTGTGAAAGGGTCTAACCAGGTAATCTTACCCGGTAATGCTCCCCTGGAACAGACCAGGGTAACTGCAGAGAAATTTTGTTATTAGGGAGCTGGGGTAAACATGGTATATTTACTATGTACATCTGTGCATGTCCAGTGCGTTCAAAACGTTTCTAAATGTAGCGGTGGTGGAGGGTAGCAGCTTGCTGTGTGTGCAGCTGCAGATAACAGCTGGATTGAACAAGTTCACGCCCATTCTCAATGTGGGAAATCACTAACTGAATTAGAAGTAGACAAGGCAGGTTTAGGCAAAGAAAGTAAATTACAACACTTCATATACGGTATAGTATTTATTGATTTGTGTGCACCCAGCTGTGAGGTCGTGTGTCTCTTTTACACACACGCACGGCTCTCCTCGGTCACTGCTGCCGACCTTCACCAACACTCCGGTCTTTGACACCAGCTGACCAAGAGGAGATAGGTTGAATTAAGTGACACACACACACTAATAATGAGATGAGATAAGAAGACATTTTATTGATCCCCATGGAGACATTTGGTAATTTGCAGCAGCAAAAGCATCGCACCTGCATTGGTCCATCTCCTCCCAGATGAACACAACTAATTCTACCACTGGTTTGAATGGCAAGCCCCCCCCCCCTTCTCTACTGTCATGCTACTCTCATGTGTGAGATCCTGTTACGTTTTTGCCTTGCACCAGATGTGTCAGTCCTGTATTGTGTAATTTTTTATAAAATGTCTGCATTCCTTGTACTTGGCAAAATAAAAGTGATTCACATTCTTATGTGCTGTGAAAAGTGCTCTGTTTTCAAAGTGACACAGAGAAACGTCCAAACGTGAAGACCATTGTCTCCTTCCATTAGTGCTGGGTGTGCTGTCTGCTTGGTAGAAAAAGGCATCAAATCCAGAGACAGAAAATGCATTAATTTGTCAAAGTGAATTTATTCATTTGTTGAAAATATTGATGGGAAAGAGACACAGACACAAAGTCCCATACAAATCCAAGGACAGGTCTTTTATTTAGTAGTGAAACAACTTGAACACTGTTTTCAATGGATCAGAAACTGTAAAACCCAATGTAATATATTGCTGCCTTTCTTTTTAAACCAGGTTCTTTCTTTAAATTTGATTAGTGTCTCGCCGCTGACTATCTTTCACTGTTATATTGTGCAAACAAACCAAGGGAGTTAGGTAAAAATGGTTAATTAATGAGCCAGGGTTCATGAGCTACTTTTGGACCCCAAATATTTTAATGACTGTCGTTGCAAAAAGTAACACCCTACACTGCAGAGTGTAGAGACACTGTTAGCAGACAGTAAATATATCCACCCACATTGGTGAATCAATGGTTTAATTCAAAGAACACAATCTCAACGCATCTGTCTCATATCCAATGTGGAAACAGTATGTATTCAGTACAGCGCAGAGAACAGACATCATCATTAAAAACAGTATTAGGGTATGAAGACAAAGAGATGAGACTCGATTATGCAACTCAAACTCGTCACACTCAGTCACACTTTGTCCCATTCCTCTCTCATCAATACGGTGTTTCAAAAAGAAACATTATCTTGGTTGCGTCAATTGCTAAGTTGTCAAAGGACATTGACAGGAGTGCTGTAACTACGTCCCCGATAAATACTTGTTTTCCTGGTCTCTTACCGTTCTCGTCAGTCTGCTGGTTAGTCCATGGTAACAGAAATCGTGGAGCGATCGGGTAAACCTCACCCAGATCAGAGCTATTGCTTTAATGCATAGTGCATAATTGTGCTTGTACTTTATACTGTTTGGAAGAAGCGTGTGGAGAAAGCTAGACAGGGAAATATTAGAATGACGGACAAGTGTCGCTTCAAATTTCAATTCACTTCAACAACTTGAACGGCCATTGTCAAGGTACACTGCTGTGGTAGAAGCTTAGAGCGATGATCTTTTTTTATACATTGTCCTTATCATGTCGAGAGTAACTCAAGAAGAGACAAACCTTTGTGGAATCCTCTTTTCGTAACTAATGCTAGAAACCCTCAGCCTCTCATCTATCCCAGTCTCTGAAGACAAACAGAACCACCTCACCAGAAACTATAAATAATCAAATATAGTCTTTATGCGCATATCTTGCACCCCAAAAAAGAGGTTTGTATATAAAAAAAAGCATCCCAAGAACGAATAGTGATATTAGAAGGGTAGCTGAAATCAACCCATCACAACCACAAGAAACATTTCCTTGCAATGTAATTTGTCTGTTTGCAATGTCCAACTCGATAAACTATAATACTACCATGTAAAAATGAGACATCTTTTTTGGTTATTATGTTGACAAATTCAAACATTTTAAATGCTATATTGTTTGATTTGACATTTAGTGTGAACATTTTCATTTCAGCAGAGAGAACTTTTGCTGATAGGAAACTCTTTCCTTTGTTGAAGAGTACAGAATTGGCCGTGTAGTGAATGTGCTAAGTAAGCCGTCGTTACTGAAGTCAACACCCCAGCAATAAAACATGTCTTGAATTCCATCTCAAAGAATGACCAACAAACAGTCAAATGATATCACAGAAAAAAGACAAAAAACATTCCATTAATAAATATCACGTAAACATATCACAAATCAATATGTAAATAAATAACCAATCAAGTAAATCGATAATAAATAAATACCAATATCGACAAAGGGACAACATTCCCGTGATTTGTCACTCTGGTGCACCGCAGTTCAGTCCTCCGTGTTCCGTTTCATGTTGCTGGCCAGGACATGATGTCATATCAGCTCGACCGGAGAGAAAGACAGCCACCTTGCTCCCGCTCTGCGACCCTGGTAACCTGGAGGGA
>OMOT01027706.1:0-13487 GCA_900312575.1 Acanthochaenus luetkenii | reverse complement strand
TATGTTTTGTTCTCCAGCAGCTAAAAACACCCCCCCCCCCCATACAGATACGCTCTGTATTGTTTCTGATTAGGGTGTGCAAGTGATGTTATGGTGTTGTTGTTAATTCTTTGGCAGAAGGTGGTTAGTTGGTGGAGTGAAGGCTTCAGACACATGGAGACACACAATTCCACACACAATCGCACACAAACAGCTGCAAGGGAAGCAGGGCCTGAGACAGCCAAGGAGATTCAATATCACCATTGAGGTCTGTGCGTTGGTGTGTGTGTGCATGCGCGCCCGCTGTGTGCATGTTATGTGTGTATGTCAGGAGCGGGGTCACCTCTGTCCCAGCTGTCTTGGGGGTGTAGGGTTAGCTTGCCACTCAGATTCACAAACACCCTCAGCCCTCCGCTCTCACACAAAGCCATGGCTTCTTCAGAACACGCATGTGCTGCACTTCACAGCACACACACATTGCAGATGCACCCAGGCGGGCACACGCCATACCCCGTGCAGACCAACTGCTCCCTCAATCAAACGTCTCGACACATGAGGGTTGTCTAGCTATTTGTTTATTAACTTTTTCTATCGATCATGAGCCCAGTTTAAGAAGGATTTATAAGTGATTTAAGAAATATAATCAAGTTCATGACATTCGATTAGAAAACAATCCCATGTCATTTGGTTATTGGCTGGAAGCTTGGGACTACTTGACTAATCAATGATTGGGATCCATTTTGTGTGTTGCTGTTAGTCTGTGTTGACTAGAATTGAGATTTCCCAGTTGGGAGGATACAGTCAGACTCTGAGTCTTTTGACTAATGTGTATTTTATGGCATTAGATCACAAAATGATCAGATTTGCTTACTTTTCTCCATTTCCTATCATTATAGAATTTATACTTTGGGGGTTTCCTGTCTGCAAAGTAAGCAATATTAAGAAATCATTTTGAGCTCTCGTAACTTGTGATTGGCATTTGTCATTAGTTTTGACATTTTATAGACTAAATGATTAATCGAATAAATAATTGATAGATTCATCGATAATCATTAGTTATAGCCCTAAATGGCATAATATCATTGTTTCATTAAAAAAAAACATTCCAGGGATGAGTGGAGTGATATGTATGTAAGAGGAGCAGCTCTGACAGTTGGCCCAGCCGGAGTACAGCAGTTGCATTCATTGCACACACTCACACTCTCACTCTCTCCCTCACTCCCCCCAGAGGCAAAGTGTGGGTCAATAGGACCTCTCCCCCATAGAGAAACCAGACCAGCCATCTGCTGTGGACCACAGGACTGGCTAATGCCTCACACAATCTCAGACCAGCACACACACACACACACCAAATTAATCTCAACTTTCCTCCATACCATACACCAAGCCCTACCCACAACTTCTGTACGCACATATCCCCCCGCCCACACGCCTTCCTCTCTCCCTCTCGCCATCTCCACCTTTTGCCATCCCTCACAATGTGTAAAACCACGGAGAACATCAGTCATGGATCTCTGTGCTCTCCAGATGGACCTTGGAAATCCTAACTCCCCTAGACCACATCAAAGCCAGTAGGGAGTTTTCAGCAGGAGGGTCCTATTCACTACTGCAGCTTCAGACGTTTAGGTGGTCTAATTCAAGGGCAGCGTGGGTAAATACTTTGTCTGGGGGGTCTCCATCTCTCTCGGACTCCTTCGCGTGCGGCGTTCGTCCTCCCACAGCACGAAGGACATGGTTTAGAGAACTTGCCCATGCTTTTTAGTGGTTTTTTTACCAGTAGATGTAAGCTTACAGTTTTCAGTCTCCATAGTCTGTCAGTCTGCATAGACACAGTCAAGTTTAAAAACAACTACTCGGGAGTCAGCACAGTGGATCAAGAAAGCCCCAGTGTTTGTTGGGATACTCTGACTAGTAGCTGACCAAACCAGGGCAGAAGATGTACTGGGAACTGTGGCTGAGCCAGGTCACAGCTACTGCCGCGCTGCAGTGCATGCTGGTCAAGAACAAAGGTGGGAGAGCCTGTGTCTAGATATCTAGGCGTGACGGAACAGATTAGACAAATGTAGAGCTAAATTGTCTGGTAGAGGAGAAAGATATTCACTCCTACTTGATGCTATTTCAGTTTGTATATCACATTGTTGATTGGAACAAAACCCTGAAAACCTCAGATGTAGCATACTGTACATGCCATGTTGCTGCCACATGGTGTAGACTAACAATGGAAAATGCAACAAGACTTCTTGCACTGAATTTCCTGCCAAATTTGCAAGATCAGCGTGCTGTGAAGGATACCAGAACTATGACACAAGTTTCTCACTGCTTTTCTTCAGATTTGCTTGGGACAGCCTAATCTGCCCTAACTATGGTGAAATCCTGTATCTAACTTGGTTTAACCACAGTTAAAGCCGTGCCACAATGTTTTAGAAGATTAGAGTGAAAATCCTGCATCAGCGTTTTTCTCAATGACTTACTCATCATACCCTGATGTTGAAAAGTTGGGTGGGAGTGAAAATGTGCACATTTGCGTACCCATTTGTGTAATTAAATCTTAAGTCCTCGCACACCGTTGGGTCTAATGCAACCTACTTGTTCACTACAGTCTCACAGTGCTTCTGCTCTCAGGCTACTTTTCATTGTCAGCTGTTTTTGTTAGAATTTATGCTTCTGATCACGAGTTGGGTTTTTACAAGCTGTCCGTTTTTTGGAGATTGTCATGGATTTGTCTTGCATTTGCTAGTCCACTCCTCCGTTTAATACCACCGTTACTGCTATGATTAACAATTTATCCGTTTTAAAGGCTCTTGTTCTGTACCTTCTGTTTTCTCTCGTTCCTCTGTTTCACCACACCACTCTCCCACTCCCTCAGCAGCTGTCCAGACATGCAGTAGAGTTTGGCAGCTGCTGTTGAGTGTAGTGTGTTATGTACACATGCACTAGGTCATGTCCAATTGTGTGTGGGGGGCGTGTAGTCATGGTAATAGAGGCATTTTTGTGAAAAGAGGCAGTATCTTTCCCATCACATTTTCATAGCTCCTCCCCATAGCTCCTGCTCACCTTTTATATACACACTTACACAAACCCTCCCCCTTCAGTTCCTACCTGTGCGGGCTAGACACGGCAGGTCTGCGGGTGTGTGTGTGTGTATAGCCAGCGATAATTCTGTTCTTCAGAGAGTGTACAGATTAAAGTAATGCTTTTGAGGTGCCTAGGGGCCAGCAGCAGTTTTGAGGAAGAGTGGACAGCACTGACCGGTCATCTCCACACAGGGTTCAGGAATGAGCCCAGACAGACAGGTAGACACACAGATCTCAGAACAGGGGTTTTATGTAATATTCTGCGGGATGGACACTTGGGATTATGGAGGAGTGAACCTGGACCATGTGGTTACAGTACAGCCTCTCTAACCACTAGGCCACCCTGCTGCCCAAGCTCCAGTTTTGCCTGTTCACTTTAAGCAGTATCATGGATTGACAGTCTTCTGGTCAGCTCATTGTGATCAGGTTGTGTTTTGTGCCGGTGGATATTTTTAGTTCCCACTTGGGAATTTGAGCACTGGAGGTGTGTTATTTTGACAAGCTGCCTTAAAACGACTTATGCGTATGTGTTTTACTGTACACCGCACGTGTGCGAATGTGTGTCTCTTGAGTGTGCGTATGCATCTTTGTGTTCACCGTTTACTCGTGAGGTGTCCACAGGCTGGGAGTGATTGTCAGTGACACAAAATGTACTTATTGTTGCTTTGGACAAAAGCATCTGCTAAATGACTTAATGTAATGTTTACTCCTCTCTCTCCACATCCCTTACTCCTCCTCTCTCCCCAGAAGCTCTCCACCGGCCGTTTGGTCTGGACTCGGCGGCGCTGACGGAGGCGGTGCGTTGGAGCTCCAAGGAGAACCTTCTTGGGGCGGCCGAGAGCGACCCCAACCTCTTCGTTGCACTTTACGACTTCGTAGCCAGCGGAGACAACACGCTCAGCATCACTAAAGGTAAACAATGGCATGGGATTCAGATTTAAAAAATGAAAAATATGCATAGATTAATTGCATTGGCCACAAATCTGTATTTATCTATATGTTGTCTGCTTATCGGTTGCCTCATTGCCACAACTTCTCATTACACAAGAAGGATTTAGTCGTGTCACATGCTGAAACTAGACTTGAAATACTTGTAACAGAATACTCAGCAGAAATCAACTATTCCTTACGAGGGAAGCGCTGCAACTCCTTGTCCAAGCACTTGTCATCTCTCGTCTAGACTACTGCAATGCTCTTCTGGCCGGGCTACCCGCCTCTGCCATCAGATCTCTACAGCTCTTCCAGAATGCTGCGGCCCGGCTGGTCTTCAACCAACCCAAATTCTTGTCTGTCCATGTCACTCCCTTCTTCCGGTCACTTCACTGGCTTCCCGTCATTGCTCACATCAAATTTAAGACACTGGTACTGTCCTACAGGGCAGTACATGGAACTTCTGTCAAAACGGCTGAATCGTTAACCATCTTTCGCCGGAGACTGAAGGCCCATCTCTTCAGGTTACACCTGGACCCCACTTGCATTGACCTATCGATCATGTAAGGGTCTCCTTTCCCTTCTACTCTTACATTAAAAAAAATAAAAAAATCTGTGCTATACATTCGGTTTGACTACTGTTGACAAAATGTACTTATTGAAAGTCACTTTGGACAAAAGTGTGTGCTAAATGACATGATGTAATGTAGACTCTCCTCTGTATTATCACCAAAGCCGGTTGCTCAGCAACCAGTGTGATGTTACTCCGACTGAGATCTTTCCACGTCACTTATCATTCTCAACCACGCCTTGCTGAGCAACGCTGTTAACATTTGTTGCAACAGTGTAAAGAATGCTTCTTTAATAGGCACCACTGAATCGCATACCAGAGTCATCAGTAAAAACCTGAGAGAATGTTTAATGAGTGGAAGTGTAGTTATGCCAGAGGTTACCCAACCACCTCTCAACCAGCAGCAGTTAACCAATCACCCAGCTGCCCCCTGAGTAATGAGCTTAAAATATCCTCATACTATTATCCAGAGACAGCCATGCTTGTCTGCCTAACTGATCTAAAGCGTTAAACATGGCGGAGTGTGTTAATTATCTGTTGCTTTAAGACTTCCACAGCAGCTGCCTGGGATGGAAATGATGTTTGGACCCTGACTCACCGAGTGAATCTGAGACCCCTGCCCTCCTGCATGCATTTATAGTCTCTATTGCGCTTTTTCTATGTGGCCCGTTCTTTCTCTCTCACTCTGAGACACGCACACCATGGCATGCCTCTAATGCTGTGTTAATATGGAATCCGTTCAACTGTAATAATAACAGGTGGATGAGGGCAGTGGGCCGGGGCTGATCACAGAGAGCGACTTAGCAGGCCTGCGTCTGGGGCTAATCACTGACTCCTCTCCATGCCATGCCAATCCAGGCCAGGCCAGGCCAGAACCTCGCCTAAAGCACTCATGGCTCCCACTGTGAGGCGGGGAGGCAGTCAGTGCTTCCACTCCCACAGACTTATAGACACAGATGACAGACACAGAGGAGACTGGTCATGGCTTGTCAACTCTGTCTAATGTAGGATTTGCTATGATAGTGTGTTCAGTTTCAAGAACTAGACCTGCATCTCTGCTTGACTGTTACATGTCTATCATGAGGCTGTGGTTGCCTTACTAACCTGACTGAGTTCTGTTAGTTAATGTTTACTCTACTGAGTTGCAGTATTACATTCCATAGTGCTTAATGTTACAGTATATTACACAACCCCTTGTATGCATAGATTAACAGGGATTATGCTACTGTGTCACGATAGCTTCAGGGCTAGCGTACCGTGTAGTCATCAGAGCCACTGAAATAATAAATGTATGAATGAACAGTTGTTTTGTCAGTGTGGTAATCATAGGGGGTTAAGGGATACCGTGATTGTAAAATTTGAGTATGTGGAGGGAGAGAAAAAGACAAATGTAGACAGGAAGAAAAGGCAGAGTAGAGGAGGAGTGTGGTAGAAGTGCAGAGGTTGGCTGACTAGTACTTCCTGCTCCCTCCCCGGGCGGGCTGACTGCTCTCTGCCAGACCAACCCACCGTCAATCCCTGCCAGCCACTGCCCCCTTAACTTGCTCTTTCTTCCGTCCCCTCTCTCTTCCTCCATCCCTCCATCCCTCCCTGGATGCAGGCTGAGGGCTGCCAGGGTTGGTCACTGCTCCTCAGTGTCCTGCAGGCAGTCAGCTCTGTTTGTTGTACTGCTATGTCCCTCCCTCCTCCAGTCTTTAGCACTGATGTCAGAGACAGATAGATAGAGACAGTAGACCAAGTCACTACATGTCTAGCTTTACCTAGCCCGCTATGACAGATATGCTGTACGCCCAACCCTGTCATTGCTATTGTTTCAGCGAAAGGCACAATGTATCTATGACTCATCTCCCTTGGATGTGATCTGTTATTAAAGCATCATGACCAAGGCTGTAATCTGATGAGAAAGTTTCACTCTACTTTTTGTCTTTCTGACCCAGTTGAAAGAAAAGGCACAGGAGTGTTGGCCACATGGTGCTAGACCAAAAAGCTTTGCTCTGTATGCATGAAAACCTGTAATCCCCTTTGGATATAATTTGGATGTAATTAGTACTTAGTGCATTAAAAGCATATTCTTTCTAAACTCAACTTAACATTTTAGGCATGATGATTTTTGTGGGGATCAAACTGACCCCATGGTCCAGTCTCTCTAACCAAGCCACGCTGCCAGCGATCAGATCACCATCAGATCTAGTCTTACAAGTTTCCTTATACTGTTTCCACACCTGTGTCCAGGTGAGAAGCTGCGCGTGTTGGGCTACAACCAGAATGGTGAGTGGAGTGAAGTGCGCTCTAAGAACGGCCAAGGCTGGGTGCCCTCCAACTACATCACGCCCGTCAACAGCCTGGAGAAGCACAGTTGGTACCACGGGCCTGTGTCCCGCAGCGCCGCCGAATACCTCCTCTCCTCCCTCATCAACGGCAGTTTCCTGGTCCGGGAGAGCGAGAGCAGCCCCGGGCAGCTGTCCATCTCTCTCCGCTACGAGGGGAGAGTCTACCACTACCGGATCAACACAGCGTCCGATGGAAAGGTAGAAGCAGGAAGAGTTGTGTGTTTGGGATTTTGGTGGTGTCCGGGTTGTTGAGTTAGTTGAGCAGAGCTGCGCAATTATCGCTAAAATGATCATCCTGAATATTTTGCTACAAATTGTGATGACAATTATTAATCACAATTATTAGTCTTGATAATTTGAGAAACAAATTTATTTTACTGCACTTTTGGAGTGTGTGTGTTTATATCAACATTTTGACCATTAATGTCTGCTTAACTACAGCAGACATTCTAGATTAAATTAAATGCTTCAATATAGCATATATTCCAATATTCTTCGATTGTTGTGGAAAGTAAAAAAAGAAAAGAAGAAGATGTAAATAGGGCACTGCAGTAGTTGGATTTAGGACTTTGCCAGGTTTTGTAAACTATGCTTCCTCATTGTCTCTTTCCTTCTCCCTACCCACCTCCATCCTACCCCGCTCCCCCCCAGGTATATGTGACGGCTGAGAGCCGTTTTGCCACCCTTGCCGAGCTGGTCCACCACCACTCCACTGTAGCCGACGGCCTGGTCACCACACTGCACTACCCGGCACCCAAATGTAACAAGCCCACAGTGTACGGTGTGTCACCCATCCATGACAAGTGGGAGATGGAGCGCACCGACATCACCATGAAGCACAAGCTGGGAGGAGGCCAGTACGGGGAGGTGTACGTGGGAGTGTGGAAAAAGTACAACCTCACGGTGGCTGTCAAGACACTCAAGGTCAGCAGGCCTTCTTGTAGTTATGATGAAATTTTTAGACATCATAATTATTATCATTATTCCTGTTTACAGTTGGTAGTGATGGTCATTCTCCCAGCCCCTTTTTCGGCTGTGACTGACCAGGCATGAACGAAACTATGGTTATAGAGCACCACCTACATGGAGACTTTGGTATTGCGTGGGCTTAATATTGTTCCACCTGCTAAACATGTCCAACTCATTAATAAAATAATACTTTTTTCCCCTCTTTTTTTCTTTTGAATTTCCTAATGACAGGAGGATACCATGGAAGTTGAAGAATTTTTGAAAGAGGCAGCAGTTATGAAGGAGGTTAAACACCCAAACCTCGTTCAGCTACTAGGTCAGTACTTATGGACAACACTGACTGTATTTCAAATTGAGAATTTCAATGTTGAATCTTTGTTTGATTTTAGACATGAATTACAAATTACTATGCCACTTAATTTCACTTTTCTTCCATTATTTATTCCACGACATTCTGACCTCAGCTTGAACTAGGAATGTATTAGGCTGACACATTCACTCTGATTGGTTGTCAACTGTATTGTGACCTCTCTGCCCCTCCCCCAGGTGTGTGCACATTGGAGCCTCCGTTCTACATCGTAACAGAGTACATGCCCCACGGCAACCTGCTAGACTACCTGAGAGATTGTGACAGGGAGGAGGTGAACGCTGTGGTGCTTCTCTACATGGCTACACAGATCTCCTCCGCCATGGAGTACCTGGAGAAGAAGAACTTCATACACAGGTAAGGGGCTGTGTAGGTGTGTGTGTGGGTGTGTGTGTGTGTCTACTGCATGCGATTAAGATCATATTTTTCACCGTAGTCTAATTTCAGTTTTTTCCCTTATTTCCTCCCTCACTTCCTCTCTCCCTCCATCCTTCTTCCCTCCACCCCAATTCCTCCCCCCCTCTCTCAGGGACCTCGCAGCGAGGAACTGCCTGGTTGGGGAGAACCATGTGGTGAAGGTAGCAGACTTCGGCCTGAGTAGGTTGATGACCGGTGACACCTACACTGCCCACGCTGGGGCCAAGTTCCCCATCAAATGGACCGCACCCGAGAGCCTTGCGTACAACACCTTCTCCATCAAGTCTGACGTCTGGGGTGAGCAATACACATGCATACATTCATACACGGCATTAATTTGTTCTCTTACAGCATATTTCTGTTATGCTCATGTTTGATTCTCCATAATCTACTTCCATACAGCATTCGGGGTGCTGCTGTGGGAGATTGCTACCTACGGCATGTCTCCATACCCGGGCATCGACCTGTCTCAGGTCTACGACCTCCTGGAGAAAGGCTACCGCATGGAACAGCCTGAAGGATGCCCACCCAAGGTCTACGAACTCATGAGGGCATGTGAGTTGTAGCTAACTTACCTACCATGAACTAATCCACCAAGTGGTTGCACTGTGCTGGGAAGACATAGATAGACCTTGACTGCATGGGTATGAATCAGTAGGGTATTTCGCGTTACTCTATCCTTTCATGAAAAACAAAATACTTTATTTTAAGATAAATATTTTACTGCACATCATATACTCTTGAACCATAGGACCTGTGGAAGAACTGCTTGTTTTGCAACCAAATCCATTTCAAAGTAATCTTTAATGATCAGCTATAGTTATTTATTTTATTAACGCATCTGGCGATCATTTTAAGAGTAGAAAAAAAGGGGGTGCACCAGCCCTTTATTGGCAATTATGCTATGTGTGAGTGACTGAAATGTTCTGTCTCTCTCTCTCTCTACCAGGCTGGCAGTGGAGCCCATTGGACCGGCCTTCATTTGCTGAGATCCACCAAGCCTTCGAGACAATGTTCCACGACTCCAGCATTTCTGAAGGTACAGTCACATCCTCGGCTGCCATGGAGTTCAACTGTCAAATCTTTTTTGTAGTTCAAGGCCTGCTCTCATAAAACTTAAAATTAAATAATTAATTAATTAAACTCTAAATTGGAGCACTGATTAAGTTAAAGAGGCTCAATGGATCTCGGATTAGCCTTCTTGACATTTTAGTGAGTAGTCTATTCACCTTAGCTGCTGGAAGGTGAAAACAGAACAAATAGAGAGTATTGAAGATAGTACAACAAATAATTCCAGCAAAATAATATATTGAGGATAAGAATATATTGACAAGAAACAACTTCATGAAGACGCAATGTCTGCCCAGTAGGCTGAAAGGGTGAGGGGAAAAGAAGTGAGAGAGAGAATGGTTAAACCCCACAGATATTTTAACAAATTATTTAGAGAGGGCTGACACATTTTCATGATAATTGTTGTAGTTTTGGTCAGCAAATGATGTTGGGGTTTGGATTGTGGCTCCCTTTTATTGAGTCATCTCTTCTTTATCCATTGCAGAGGTCGCAGAGGAGCTGTGCAAGACTGCCTCTTCTGGTCACGGCGGGCCACTGCACTCCTTCGGCCACGACATGCCCCTGCTGCCCTCCAAATCCCGCACACTCCGCAAGCACACAGAAAACAAGGAGAACATTGAGGGCGGGCTCGACGGGCGAACCGACCTCGGGACGCACGGTCACTCAGGTACAGCCAGCCATGCCTACCTCAGAACTGACCAATCAGGTGCAAATAGTCATGCTTCTGCAGGTATGCCAGAACACCACGCCCATTCAGAGAGCAGTCGGCTGCAGCGTCGCCAAGCCCGCCGTCTGAAGAGAAGAGCGGCCATCTTCCTGCCAGACTGACCACCAGTCCCAACAACTGGCTGGCAACCAATCGAATCTCTCACAACAGTAGCAGAGCAAGCATAGCCTGAAAGAGTCACCACATTGGCCTAGAATTACACTGTAACACTGTAACAACGCATGTCAATGCTGTTGCAGGGTTTGAATACAGCACAGTCATTTTTTCTTCATGAAAGCATAGTGATAAAGCATTTGGTTCCCCTGTCACCTACTCCGACACAAGGTAGCATGAGGCCTTTATGTATTAATTTGTAAGTGTCTTATCTGTGATTTGAATTAACATGAGGAATGAAGATCTACCTCATATTCTGTCTTGTCCTACATTACTACCATTTAATAGGTCATGATTAAGATTGGCCAACCCTAATATTAAATTTCCATAAAACTGTTGTTTGTTTTATTTATTGCTTATTTATTTGTTTTTATGTTGAAAATAAAAATGTCTTCAACTGTATGTTTACTTGATACTTGGAAAAAGAGGGCTAAATCGAATCAGCCCTTTGTTTCCCCTTTTTCTATCACCTAAACCTTCCACCATTTCATTTAGCTTTTATGTTTTGGTTCATGAACATAAATGTTCACCAATGCTGTGAACATATAGTAACTTTCCCAAAGTCATAAACACCATTAAAAGATTTTAGGACGACCCTACTCCAAAACATTCCTTGTTTCTTCACTAATGTTAAAAAAATGAACAGATGGATAGGAAACACAGCCTGCATCTTTTTGCTTTGTATGAATTTTAATAAGTGGATTTACAAGTATATATTGTCTATATGCATTTATATGGGGTAGATGAAGAAGGTTGTTCCTTGTCATAGATATTGGGAGTGTGCTGTTAACTGTTCCCTGCTATGTGCCCTAGTTCATTCCACAGAACAATTTTATAGATGTAAACAATGAACTTGGAAAGGTGTGATCATGCTTAGTTGTTTCACATCTGTGAAGATGAGAGGAGTAGGGGTGGAATTTAAATATCCTCAGTGCTAGCCCAGTGGGTGTAGTTGCCTGCTATTTCTTTTCCACCATTATCCCCAATTAAAATACTGGTCAAAAATCAACCAGGCTGAAAATGATGCACTGTCCTGGATTGAGTTAAAGGCTAGCAGGCTAGTCAAATGTATTTTCCTCTTTGAGCAAAGTTACACAACATCCTTTCTAATAATGGGTAGTTTCTGTTTGGCATGCTTGCTCATCCTAGCAGTGATGTCTCCTACAAAGTATATTAATCATCCCATTTTTTACAAGCTTAAGTTGTATCATTACATTGGCATATGTGTGTGTATGTATATATACGATGTATGTATATATACATACATATGTATTAACTGGTATAGCCTCAAAACGTTCCACCCCCTTTCCTGAAATGCTTCACTCATGAGTCACCAAGGAGAAAAGAACAGCTTTTAGTGAGAGACGAGGAGAATAGAAATCCATCTTATTACAACAGTATACAGTTGCCTGATAGAATGAGTGACATTAATGTATAAAGAAAAACAAATTGAGAGATTAAAATAACTCTGACAAACATTCTTCACAATATATATCCAGCTGGATGTTAAGCAGCCTTTGACTGAATGAAAATGGAAGTGTTCTTGCAGAATACAGTCTAGCACTGTCGCCTTAACTCATTCCTCTCATCTCTCTAGGTCTGGCTTCTACTTTGCTAGGAGGGGACGGTCGATCAGGCAGCTCCCCAGCTCTGCCCCGAAAACAGCAGCCACGAGATAAATCCCCCGGCAGCCTTTTGGAGGATGTACAGGACACGGGCACGTTCACACGAGACAGAAAGACCGGCTTCTTTAGCTCCTTCATGAAGAAGAAATCTTCCTCCTCTTCTTCTTCTCCATCCTCCCAGCTCCAACAGAACCTCCCAACACCCCCCAAGAGGAGCAGTTCCTTCCGGGAGATGGAGACACAACCTCATAAGAAATACGAGCCCACGGCTGCCTTCAGCGCTCCTCCTCCCCTGCCCCAGTCAGACAGTCTAGGGGGCTTCTCTGCCTCTCCCTCCCACGGGGAACCCACCCAGGCCCAGTCCCGCTGCTGTGGGGCCACTTTTGGACAGAAGCCCTCCGGCGGTGGCCCTGGTTCCCAGGTGGGGAGCAGCAGCAGTTGGGGGGGCCTGGCTGGCTTTTTTACCCCTAGACTCATCAAAAAGACCCTGGGGCTACGGACAGGGAAGTCAACCTGTACGGAGGAGGGTGGAAGTATGGTTGGAGGGCCCAAACCCTTCCCCAGGTCCAATTCTACCTCCTCCATGTCCGCTGGGCTGCCTGACCTGGAGCGCATGGCTCTGACTTTACCCAGGAACCGCAGTGCTAAACCCCCTCTGGAGAGGACTGCGTCCACCACCTCCCAGCCAGAGAACGGGGCAGCACGGCCCTCAGACACTCTGCTGAGGAGGATGGATGAGGGGACGGCACAGATCAGGGAGAGGCCCAAAGCCAAGCTGCTACCCCGGGGCACAGCCGTAGGGGTGAGGGCACCAGGGGTAGGGGGTGAGGCGGCGGAATCGGACAGTCTCTCCCGAGTAAGGGAGAGTAGAGAGGAGAGTGGGGGAGGGCAGGACAGGCAGCAGGGGTGGTCATCTCCTTCTAAGACTTCTGGTTCGGGTACATCATCATCAGCTGCGGCAGCTGTACCGACTCACAACCACAAGGTCCCGGTACTGATATCCCCCACACTCAAGCACAGCCCGGCTGACGTGCACCTGGTGGGGGTGGACTCTCAGGGTAACCGCTTCAAACTGTTGTCTGAGCACCAAGCAGACCGAGACCGGCCACGACTGGTCAAACCCAAATGTGCTCCTCCTCCCCCTCCCACCCTGCGCAGCCTCCAACACTCCTACAGCGGCGACGGAGAGGAACAGGTAGGAGGAGCGCCCGTGGAGGTCAACGGAGACACACTAAAAGGTCATAGGTCAGTGCGAACATCGGGAGGAGCGGTGA
>OMOT01027705.1:0-13620 GCA_900312575.1 Acanthochaenus luetkenii | reverse complement strand
GAGTGAGGAGGGTGTTCTGCCAGCAGCCCTAGTGAAGAGGTCAGAGGTTAAAACCCTCCCGTTATTGCACCCCAGAGTGATGTTACCATCCCTGCCATCCGCTGACCTGCTCAGCACCCCAGTGAGTTATGGGTAATGTTTAATTCCCTCGCCGTGACAGCTGCGGATCCGCATTGGCAAATTGGATTTTTTTTATTTTTAGAATTGCACTTGTGCAGGTAAAGAGATGGAGAAGGACATTTGCTGCACTGCTCCGCCAAGCTAACTCTCTGTCAGGTATTGTTCAGACGCCTCTCTATCTCTCACTGACCAATCAAATCAGGCCTGTGTGTTCCTGAGGGCTGCTGCTGGGACAGAGTGGAGCTGCTCCACCCAACCTGGTCTTGTTTATGGTCAGCCTGCAATCACAGCTCTGTCCTAACCGGGTCACACTCTGATGCCCCGTGTCTCTCTCTCCCTCTTCAACATGTACACGAAGATAGACAATGATATAAAAACTCACAAAGAACGAACCTCTCACACACACACAGTCCAATAGACTCATACATACACAGGACATGCACACATGTACTGTATACTGTAGTTATCAGGACCACCGTCCGCCTAAGGAATCGTAGGCTTACAAATCCTTCTTTAAAGGTGTGATATTATTCCGTATCCATGATTTTGTTTTGAACTATACGTCTCAGGATAAGAATAAGGTTATTTGTGATGTTTTGCCAATAAATGTCCTTTATTTAAAATGGTATTTATTGAATGAATTTAAAGACTAAATCCTAACAAGCCGAACAATAACGATACTGGACCCTGATTGGCCGGTCCTTTAATTCAGATGAGGTAAACATGTGAGTGGAGGCCTTCCAGTTCAAATGCTGCAAACTGGCCTGACTGGAAGGATTTTTTTGTGATTGTTTAATGAGGGGAGCCAATCAGGACCAAGTCCAGTTGTGATATGTGTTGACTGGAGTTAGTCTGAGACTGCCGGTCACAAAGGATGGAGTTTTGAAAATGCAATAACTTGAAATTGAACCACTGAAAACAAAATCACATTTAACAATGTCTTCATTAAAGCATCTTTCATCATATATGGGCCCCTTTAGCATTCCTCTGTCCCTAATAGGTGAAATCAATAAGGGATCAACGCTTTCACCCAAATTCACCTGGTCAATCAAATTCAAGGAAAGAGCAAGTCGTCCCAACCCTTCGTACTCAAAGTACATGACTATAGCTCTCCTCCTTTTTCTAGTTCTTCACCACCCAACTCTGTTCCTTCTTGTCAAGGTGTCCTAACAACACTCGCCTGGCGATGTTCCCATGATCGGCACAGTTCCAGGGAGTAGGAAGTCCAGATTTAGTCCCACTCTCCCCTCTACTCCTCACTTGTGCCTCTCCGGGGCATTCGTGTGGCGAGTGGACAGTGGGGTTAATGCCTAGCTGTAAGCACTGCTCAGCGCTAGTGATTGGGTTTTTGCGTCGAAGCCGCGCCACAGGCAAAAAAAATCCAGTGGAAATGACTTCCACTGTCCAGCCCTGTGGGCACTTGTGATTTTGTGGCTTCAACTCTCAGCTCAGAGTCCCAGAGGGCACAGGTGAACTTGATGTGGAACAATGATTAAAAGTTTTCTCCCTCAAGGTGACCTAAATACTGGAGGAGGTGAAAGTCAAAGCGAGAGCCACGGAGGGGAAGAGAGGAAAGTCTGTTTTGGAGATTTGTTACGGCACATGTAGTAAGTACTCCATCCCGGGCGTGTGGTGGAAACTATCCGGACCCTGTCGCTGCACTCTTATTGCATCCCGTCTACCCCTTTCCCTCAAAGTAATCAGTGATTGTATGTGACTTAATAGGTATAAAGCACTGTGCCACAGAAAGGAGGCATCGACAATCCAATCATTGTCAGATCAGCGATTACCTCAAGGCAGGATGTATTTGAAAAGGGCTCTATCGCATCTGCCATTACCTGCCTCTTCCCGTCTTATGTCCCTCCCTAGACATCTTTTCTCTTAACTGCGTGTTCAATCACTACCGCCGGCATTGCCTGCCGGTGTGGCCGAGCGAGCGCTCGACAGAGACGTATGGCCACGATTAGCCAGGATACAGTTCGATTATGATAAACAGCCGGCGCACCTCTTAGGCCATGATTAAAGCCTCGGCCCGGGCTTGATAAAGAGATCCCATCTCAATGCCATCACAACCAGATCATAAGACACTCCACCATGGTGTTCTGCCTCATGCTTTTCACATCAGCGCTGCCGAATGCACACCGTAGCCCGGATGGAGCTCATGGCAGATGGAGCTCGATGGAGGCTGCTGGGAGTCTTTATCATTCACACATGGCTGGCGACGCAGCCACGCCCACCCATTTTCAATTTAGACCAGTATTTATTAATAACCTCCACCCTTCTTGAAGCCCATCTTACAAGATACCTGCCATATAACTTAAGACGGGGTTAGATATAGACAGAGAGAAGCCCCGGTTTTGATAAATGGATGAGCAGTGATGAAAAGAAGATATCAAAGGAGCATGAAAGGAGAGAGAGGAAGAGAGCAGAGCATTAATCTAACACCAGGCTGGTAGAGAGCGCGAGAGAGAGAGAAAGAAAGAAGGGGAGGGAGAGGAGGAGGAGGAGGAAGCAAAAGAAAGATAGCCTTTTGGCTGTGTTCTGTCAAGGGAGAAATTACACATTTACGGAGGTTTTTTCAAGCGACGACGGGTTCCATAGATCAAACCACTGGATTTACGAGCCAATTTTCAACATGAAATATAGACACGGAAAACCCATTTTACCCATGTTTACTTGTCTTCTATACCTCTCCTTCTCTCTCTCAATCAAATGGCCTACAGTGTGTGGATAGGTTTACTCTGGTAACCTTAGCAGTGCGTATTAGAGCCATACATAAAGTTGTTTTGATGGCGGTGACGAGTGTGCAGCGTCCAGCAGTCTGGCTGTAGTCAATCTGCCATTTAGTACATATCTGAGAGCGTTCAATCTCATGGGAGAGAAGTAGGGAGAGAGGGTAAAGACTTCAGGTGAGATGGTTCATGATACTCTAATGAACAGCCTTGCCTTTTCCTTGCAATCGATTCAATTGTTTCTCTTGCAGAACTATCAGTCAAATCTACACAAATAAAATCTGGAGTAAAGAACTTAATGTCATCTTTAAACCTCATGTTGGAACACAAAAACCCAAAATATCTGGTATGGCTGTGAGCGTAAAACATACCTAGAAGAAATGTAACCAGGAAGACAAAAATAAATAAAGGAAAAAGGCTGAGAAACCATCATCTCCCATTTGAAATAAGAGTTTGTGTCCCAAATACAGCACCTGCAATACTGAGAAGGACACAAATCACATCATACTGCACGTACTGCTCAGTCTTCTTCTGGGCTAAGCAAACCGCTCTATATGAAATTTGCATAGAAATTAATGTCTAAGTAGGCTAAACGGCATAATTGACATGCAATTAGCAATATTATGATTGGGGGGGGTAATGACGTTTCCGTGGCTGTGAGAACCTTAGAATGATCACTGCTTAATTATCATATTAATGAAGTCATTACTTGTCACTTAACTTAGATGACAGGTAAGGTAAGAATGTCATGACCCTACAATTTCCACAGCAAACGTGTGTTCAACACTAATTGTTTCCAAGTTGAGATATCATCCCATGAGTTCTCTCGCGACAGACACTTTCAAAGCGCTAGATACCGGCGTATACCTGTAGCGGCAGAAAGCATGCACGACGCGTGGCTAGAAAACACAAACAATGCGGTTTATTGAATCAATGGGGAAAGTATCTTCAAGGTCGCCTGCGGACACGTGGCACACATCAGCCCCACTCATATAAAGCAAGGGCAGCAGATGGAAAGAAACTAGCAAAATTGACCAGGGAGCTTCACAGCTCATGAGAGAGAGAGATAGAGAGCGAGAGCGAGACTCTACACCAAGAGACACATTCAAGTGATGGGACAGCGAGCTGGTGCTAAGGGCTAACACAAAAACACATTTCCAGTAAACAGTATGGCATGATTAAGCTACAACCAAAAAAAAACCTGAGATGGGTAAACTGAATGTGGTTTAGCTTGAGGTCTTCCCACTCTCTCAGTCTCTTCTTTCATTTCAATTCATTTCAATTACCCAGTCATTCCCACATTCTTCCCCGTGGCCCGATTAGCTCAGCCTGGCAATTTACAGTTGATCTTGCCTCATCTGAGGCCGAGCGATGGTGGAGGCAGGGAGACGAGGAGTAATGGAATGAAATGTCACTCAGTTGTTGCCTCTGTGGGTGGTGGTGGGCAGGACTGGGGGTGGAGGGGTCTGGTCAGTTGGTGAGAAGTTGGATTTATCCGTGTGCGAGCGCGAGTGAGAGATTCTGAGACTATAAAAGGACAGCGGCATAGTATCCTGTTCCCCTGCGTCTCTCATATCCAACCTTGACCAAGCTTATGGGTCTCTCCGCTGTGATCGGAGTTACTGACGGTGACTTTGTCCCTTATCCTCCACCATGTACCAGCCGGTTCTCTCATCAAGGCTTCTTCACCTTCTTCACTGATGAGGAGCTGGATGCCGATTCTCTCCGTTTGCGCTGCAACGCAAAACACAAAAGAATCATGTCAGGGTCTGTCAAGGGTTTCCTCTTCATTCTGCATTACTAAGAGGTATCAGAAGATAGGAGACCAGCGCTCTCTTCCTCATACTTTCCCAGTTTATAATCCATGACCATTTCCAGAACATGATCTTATTCCATGACCTGTTAAATAAAATTTGGTGATTTTCATGTTTTTTCTTGAAGGATTACAGGATAATGTTATGACCCTTGGCTTTATGAAACCCTTACAAAACACAGTGTATGATTTGCAAAATGCATGGTTGTCAATCTAAAAATATAGTCTTTAAAAAATGTGCCAACGGTAGATATTTTTTGAGATGTAAGGTTTTCACCTGACAAGCGGTCATATGCTCTGGACCAGGCTCAGGGTCCAAGCTATTGTTGACTTACTGAATTGGGGGTAAGCGGCGCTCCTACTACGTCGATGATCTGCTCCTTGGCTTCCACTTTGATGTCATCTATGCTGGGCCAAGCCTGGGCTTCACCTGCTGGGGTGGACGCCGCAGTGCTGTTGGCATTGGGTTCCCCGCCCTGGGGTGTGATGGTTGCCCCGGTCACTGCACTCCCGCCACCGACCTTCAGCAGGGCCTCGTAGCGGTGACGCAGCATCTGTTGTTCGTACTCACAGTTGCTGTGGGCCTGCTTCAGCTCGTAGACCAGCACCAGGTCGCTGCGCAGCTCGTTGAACATCTGTACGATCTCCTCTGTAGGCATGGGGTTGAGATCTGCATCCACAGACAGGCACAAACACGACAACAAAATGAGATTTAAAGCTATCGAGCACTGATTAAAACACAGTGAACCTAGTTTGAAATTGTGAGTTTATTATAGTCAGTAGAAAACAAAGGAGAGGACGGGGTGTTTTTACAAGTTTTAAGTCATCATAAGTCTATTGCTACTGTTGGGAGAAGTTTGGAAATCCAGGCTCAGAAACGATGGCAGCCTACTGGGGTCGTTTCACACTCACCCACTCCTTGCTCTGTCAGTATCTGCTCAATGGCCTTGATCTTCTTCTGGCCTACTGAGCTTGGCAGCTTCATCTAAAACACACACACACACAAGGATGAGTTACGGTAACGGGGATATTAGGATGAACCTCCACCTCGAGGCTTTTAATTCGTATGAAATGCACTTCAACGGGCCAGATCAAAATGTCTTTACCCATTGGACTCTGTCTGACTGATTAGCTAGAGGAACACTCCACTCCTTTAGCGGTGCTAATGCATTTTCCATAGAGAGCGGCGGCTCCTCATCAGTCTTGGAGATGAATAAGTCTCCCCTGCTAGGTCTTACAGATATTAGCTGGTCACTAACCGCATTAATCATCATAGCGCTAATGAGCGATAGCTAGCTCAAGTCAAACATTCTGGTAGCTCACATCATACATCAAGTGTAGGACGGGGTATCACTGAATTTTTTTTACCATTACTACCAGCTCTGATACCGTTTATGAGAAAATACTTTCTTTGTTAAATGAAAGCAGTAGAGTTCTGTGTCACATTTACTCATACCGTCTGCTTTTCATCAGCTGGGCTCAATTGATTTCCTCAATAAAAAAGTACCCATAAACTAGACCGAAATTTGAATTCTCGTTGTGAAAAGCCACCATTGTGAAGCATTTTGATGCCTTTAATCAATTCCAAAAATAGAAGTCAACACAGTACAGAGAGAATAATTTCTCAATACTCTAATCAAGAGCTATGGTAGCATATTAGACTCCTGACTTGGCCTTAAGTTGAAGGCATGTTTGACGATATCCTTTTTGTAGTTTGGATATGTGAACAGGACTAGTTATGCTTACCCTCTGGCTGCGCAGTGTGACTCCTGCTGATTTAAAGTCAGGGAATTTGATGCCTGCTGTCTCTGGAACTGCCTGTGGAGGGAGGGAGGATTGATGAGAGAAATGGACAAATGGATACGATAGCCCTCAGAGCTTCGGATAAATTTGACATGAAAAATAACATAATCTGGATTAAAAAGATGGGATAAATCTGGCCTTTACATCTGCGATTCTCAAACTGAGGTGTGGAAACTGCCTCTGGTTCCTTGAGGAACAGTAACTAAATCAAGAATGGCATAAACTGCAGGTACTAAACAGGAAGACCACTTTCCTAATATTGAGCTGCACTTTGTTTAGCACAATCCAAATCTCAATTGTCTCAAGCTTAAAAATTCCTCTTTAAACTGTCTCCACCATTCATCTACATATCCAACCTCGTGATTAAAATGCTAATAACTGGTGAGACATATAAGGGACCATAGCTTTCAGTTGGATTGCTCTGTTCAGTCTATATCATGGACTGACCATTACATTCAGTGTTATTTCTCCATTATTTCAGTGCAATATTGCATTGAGAGAGAGCATTGTCATGAGGTTGACATCTGTGCCATCTCAAAACTAAAAACTATTTTATGGATTTGTTTTCTCCTCTGTGTGTGTGTGTGTGTGTGTGTGTGTGTGTGTGTGTGTGTGTGTGTGTGCACACTGTACCGGTTTTTCTGTTTCTCTCTTTTGCGGGAGCTTCTTCTTGGAAACCCTCTTTTCTGCCCGTCTCAACTCTGTAGTGGTGTCAGCTGCCTTGATGAGTTTCTGCAGATCCTGGGCCTTCTTCTCACGATCTTTCTTCCTGGTCTCTATCTTCCTCAGTTCCTGGATAAGATATTCCTCTTCTGACACCTGCAGGAAAAACAAGAGAAGTGCAATCTGAATATCTGAAGAGTAAAGCCAGCAAATGTTACACTGATTCGGAAAAGGCATAGCTAATCAAAGTGTTGCATTGCTCGTAAACACTCACAAACACAGTGTATTGCAATGTGGCATCATTTTGCTGTGCTTGCTTGTCTTGTATTGTCTTGCATTATCCTGTAGTGTATTGCCTGTTGCGTTGTTTTGTTGTGTTTGCTAAAGTTTTTAATGACACTACACCGTTCATTTTGTAATAGTCTGCTCAGGGACTACAGATGAAAATTAGCTCACGAGCTAACTGGCACATTTACACTGATGTGGAAACGGATTTGTTGATTAATGTGCACTGTCCCTGGTAGATAAATAAATAAATAAACAAGTGAAAAAATAGTTATTGTTATTTGACACCTATGGCTCCATTATGGACTTCACTTCACCAGCCACTGCAGAGACTGTATTCTGTGTGGCATAAATAGGTTCTTACAGATTTTCTATTCTAAAATTACATCCATCCCATCCAAAGTTCATAACTGGATTTGACGATTTTGGTTTGTGTTCAACATGATGCTGTTCTTGGCTGGGTAATATGATGGTCAACTAGGCTGTATCACTGCATAAAACCCCTACAGTATAAAATGTTCATGGTTACAAGGTTACTAACCTGTTCAGGCGTGCGATTGAAGAGTTTCTCCAACTGCTCTTTCCTGCGCCTTTCGTGGCCGGCATCAAATATGTAGATCTTAGGCTCTGTCCCCGACGGTGCGCGGACCTTGGTCAGCTTACCGCAAATGCTATAGTAACGTTCTTTCAGGTCCTCCACAGAACGTTTCTGAAAGCATAAATGGACGAGTGTTCATAGAATTATGACTGTTTAATTACATCATTATGATATTTGGATACATCCTCAGTGAAAGACAATCTGAGTAAGTGAGTAAGTGAGTGAGTGGTTACTCTGTACTGCTGGTGGTCATAGCGGTCGTGGACGACGATGAAGCGCAGGTCAAAACGCTTGCACAGGTCAAACAGGTGGTCCGTCTCTGCTTTGGTCCAGCCGTCGTCATGGAGATACATCTGATACTCCTGCTCCGAGTACACTGGTACCTGCACTGCCTACATGGACAGACAGGGAGACGAAGAGAATAACGAGGAGACAGTGTATGGGGATGAGAGAGGAACCATTTTTTCTATCATTTAAGATGGGCATTTGAGCTTTATCAAAGTTATACAATTTGATAAGAAACTGCAAGTGATAAGGGAAAATTGAGAGACTGATGGACCAAGAGCATGAGTGTGGAAAAAGAGACAACAGTCCTCCTTACCTTGTTGAAGCGGGCAAAAGGGTAGTCCTTGCCCTCCTCTGCCATACGCCTCCAGTGGTGGAATATGGCCCCATCCCTGCGAGCTGGGTTGGTGAAGGGCATCCACTTCCAGGGACGCACCCTCTTACAGCCCAGCTTGGCCTTGACTGTCCTGTAGCCCTGGGTAGTGTCACTGGGCAGCAGAGGGGGTGCATCTCTGTGGACAAACAGGAAATGGACGGTCTTGTCAAAGCGAGTGTAAAACATATTCCAGGCCACAGACTGACCAGGTGAGACACATACAGAAACGTGTAAAAAGAGTATAAACAAATGAACAGACTAGTATTGTGCAGACAAGGTCCAAGGTGATGGGATGTCATTGACACGCAAAACACAACATATAGACCTTGAAATATTAATATTACAAGTCTAAACAACTGTCTAAAAGAAGATGATCCTTAAAGGGACACGCGAATGAAGGGACGACGGGTTACAGATTTGAAGTCGTCACACAATTGAACCGTGAATTGTACATACACCTTTTCCACTTCTCACTTTACCCCTGATCCCGTCTGCGTGCAACGTGCAGGGCTGTACAGTAAGTACAGCAGCGATTACAAAGGAGGCCTGCAGCTGCACCAAAAGGGTCATTCGGTATACAGACCTAAGACCAGCGTACACAGTCACACAAGGGGCTCGTACTTCTTATCCGAGTAGAGCAGAGCGTAGACCTCTCGGTGCATCCCCTCGGGTCTCTTGAAGGTCAACGTTTCAGTCGTCTTCTTGGGTCTTTTCTGAGACGGGCGACGGAGAAAGACATTGTTGATTTGAACCACACAGCTGTTAATACTTTCAGGCACAGGACGACAACAGAATCGTCCACCTACTGCCGTGGCAGTGTTATCGTTTCAATTCCACAGACTGTATAGTGTACAGCCCATTTCAGGTGACAATAACAGAAAGGCTATGAGCTGTTAAAATACTGTGACCACTTTAGTTGACACTCTTTGTTAACCGCTCGATGAGAGACGGTCACTTCACAGTTAACGTTACTGTCACTTCACAGGTAACGTTACTATCACTTCGTCAGGAGTGGTGCAAGTACGTTAAACGCTGTGTTAACGTTGGCGATGCCCCAGACTATCGAGCTTTCGTGTAAGGAGAAGCTAAAGTACAGGCAAAACGACTGGAGTTACTTGTGGTTATCTCTCACCTTTTCTGAGTTGATGAAATCTTTCTTGCTGATGGGAGCGTCATTGTCCCCTCCGGTCAACTCCAGAATATCCCTCACATCGGCCCCAGTAGACATGACTAGTATATTGTTAATTATCGCTTCCCGCAACCGTGTAAGTAAAGTTCACACACGCACAGCCGCCGGTCTGTCGCGGCCGTATCGTACTAGCGAATTTCGAACGCTAGCTAAACCTACCAGACATTATACATGTATGACTTCGGCGCTGTGCTCGTCGCGGCTAACGCTCGCTAGCAGCAGGCTAATGGTGGCCGAAGGACTGACAATCATTTGTAACGGTCAACGTTACGCAGAGCCGCAAACGGTCAAGTAAATATTGTTCACGGATGTTTTACCTTCTCCGTTATCCTGTTTGGGGGAATTTGTCTACGTTACCTAAAAGCGATATAAACAACGAATAACAAAGCTAGCCATCGTTGCGGTTCGGTTAGCTAGCTGCCCGTAAACTCTCTGCTAATCTATTCACTAAACGGGTGTCGCCCCCGTCAGGCCTGGCGGTGCACTGTAGAATCAATTGAGCAATATCGGTCACTGGTATCTATGGATCTATGAACATGGCATTGGAACTTAAGTCAGATGACTTCTAAAAAATCTCTGTTTCGGTGGAAATGTGGGTGAACACTTTGGTTAGGGTCCAACGACAAGAATCATATTTTGAAAAGCTTTATTAAAAATATTAGTCTATGTTCATTCATATGCATAGACAAAAAAGTAGGAACATTAAAGCATTCAATCGCCTCATATTGAGAATTTTGTTTATTGACATCAAAAGATAAACAACAAATGGGGATGGGTATGAAGGTTGATCTTTACCATACAGATCTAGATGTTATCTGGGCCCGGACTCTTTAAACACATCTCACTGTTTAATAGTAACAATGTGAGTAGTAGTAATCGTCATGTTGTTTATTGAAACAGTTTATTTTGGTTGAGAAGACATTTCAGTTTTACATAAGTCTTACTGAGTATGACTGTCCTATGACCACACACACATTTATATAATCTGAAATCAAGTTCATTTGTTCATTTAAGTCCGTACATTCAAGCATCCCTGCCAATGGGAGATGTCATCTTCACTCCGGATCTTAACACACCCAAGCTGGCAGGAGGAGGACAACGCTGAATTTAAAACCTTGTCATTTCAATAACTACGGAATACTTAGAACTGTGGAGCTATTAAATATCAAACCCAAGGGACATCTTTGACGAAGTCCTCATATTCCTCATTTGCCTCTTGCTCCTCCTCAGTGAACTTGAGCCCCGAGATGTATTTGGGTCGGACCACCATGCGGTAGGCGTACTGGTCTGAGTGGCATGGGAAAGCTTGACCCGCACTGCTGTTAGCGGATATTAGGGCCATATCCTGGTCGTTGAGAGGTTTGAAGTCCTGGATGAGGAAGACATACTCTCCCTCACACATTAGTATAATCTTGTTCTGGTAAATTATGCTTTTGTGAAACGCTGAAGGCAAATCGCTGTTGCTGCTCTCCGTTGATAACCTTGCCACAGGGCAGGTAACGCCAATGTTTGAGCATTCGTTGTTTTTGATGTACAACATGGTGGACCAGCTCATGTCTCTGAAGAGTATGAAGTAGGCACTGGTGTGCACAGGCGTACGGAAAGTGGCAGTGAGAAGTTCATAGTACTCGGTGGGACGTTTCATATGGTCATTCACTTCCTGGGAGCTGAAGGTGAAGCTCCATGGACTGCCGGTGTAGATCCTGGGTGTGTATGGTTTCCACAGACGCATGACTTCTCCAAAAAGCTGATTAATGGGCAGGGCATGGAACTGAAAACCCTGCAACCTGCCAGCCTGGTAGCGCAGACCTCTGAGTCTGTACAAATCTTCGGCCGAGATCATAGGGAACCGGATGTGTCTCAAAAGGTCAAACTGGTCTTCAGATGTAGACGCGTTCCCTTGGGCTGCCTCCCACTTCTCCAGCCCTTTCAGGACGTAGAACTCATTCGGCACCGCCAGGTCTGAGCGAGACAGCAGGGCCTCGACCACGCCCAGGGGAAGACTGGTCCAGGCTGGGGAGCGGATCAGCGCCTCACAGTTCCAAGCCAAGTAGCGAAGACAGGTTTTCTGCAGCGCTTTGTCACCTGTGCGAAGTGAGTATTCATACAGAGAGATCTGGGTCCGGAAGGTGGAGTCTTCAGCGAGAAGCCAGCGGAAAAGCTTTCCCGCCTCGTTCTGAAGGTGTTTCAGGCCCCAGTCGGATGCCATCTTATGAATGCACTGGGCCGAGGATACGCTGATGTTGATCTGTCGGGTGTACAGGTACCTGGAAGACACAGCCGGTTACCCCCTTTGTAAACCCCCGAAAAGTGTAGGAATCGTACAATCGGCTAAAACGCAAGGTTGCTTTCACCTGACAAAGCTCGCGGCGTGTTCGCGGCAGCTCGAGCTGACATCAATGCTGAGTCTGCTGAGGTTCGCAGGGGAGTTATTCAGGAAAGAGGCTTCTGGGTACAGAGAGAGGACGAGCCTGTGAGTGCAGACGGTCTCCACAGTGTCGTTGTCCACCACCACGGCAACGTCCAAGTCACAGTCGCGTCCACTGTCAAACAGCTTCCCCAAGTGTTCAGAAAGCCCTGCGCTCTCGTTCACGGTGTATTCACGGCTGACATTCTGGGCTGAGTCTGAAACAGATGAATAACGTGTCGGTGAAACGTTGTTTTTACACTGAAGTGAAAAGAAAAAACACGTTTTGCTGTCATTATATACGCAGTGAGCAATCTTACTTTTCTCACAGACCACACCAGCGTCTTCGCTGTGGCTGCAGTCTGACAACCCCCAGCCCTTGAAGCCACAGTGGGAGAGGTCTTTCTCTGAGCCTTCGCAGTTTAAATCATCCATCAAGATGGGACCAGAGCCTGGGTCAAGAGAACATTGCTGAATTTCACTCTCTTTCCAGTTATCAATTGTACTTTTCTGGATTATGCCCTTGTGTTGTGTTGCACCGTTGAATTGCCCAGAAGTAAATTGCCCCAAGGAGACGAATAAAAACGTATCGTATTGTATCGTAACACAAACATCGTAACATTTAGCACCCGAAAAAGAGAGAGAAAAGTACCATGACCGTACACTCCTCCAGCAACAGCTGCTTTGGCACCGTGGAAGTTGAGGTGGCGGCACACCACCGTGGCTTCAGCGATGTCCCAGCCGTCATCACACACTGTTCCCCATTCTCCGTTGAAGTAGACCTCCACTCGGCCCTCATTAGACGACGGACCCTCAGCCAGCCTCATGTCACCATTCTGAAACCCTGCAGAGCGGCAATAACGCGGCTCAAGTTGAATATTAACGACATGACAAATATAAAAGCCGCAGACAGGCAACATAAAACAGTGTACACGAGCAAATACAGTACAAAGTACAAGATCACATTATTTCCGCACAAAGAAGCAGTTCAAAGGCAGACCGGCAGAATTTGGGTCAAACCTAAATAGAGCTTGGCTAAACATTGACAGCAAATAAATGAAACTGTATTGACATAAGGTTTAAAAAAAGACAGCTTCCGTACTACTGACACAAGCAAGTCTCATTAGAATTGTGATCGGTGGAGGTAATCGTCCGTCACGTTTCGCCTTGGACTGAGCGGGTGATGAGGCTTTTAAACCACTTGAGGGTTTTCCAGCTGTCAGGCGCTAAGCAGCAAGAGGGCTCACTCACCAAGAGAGATGTGGACCAGGAGAAGGACACAGGAAATGAAGAAACACTCTCTTGACATCTTCCTGGTTCGGCAGAGGACGATCAGGCTGAAATATGGT
>OMOT01027703.1:0-11011 GCA_900312575.1 Acanthochaenus luetkenii | reverse complement strand
CACAATCTCTATATTTAAAAAATGTATACTGGACAGCCCCAGACTTGGTCTGATAAGTTGAGGACACGGCAGATATCAAAATCAAGTGCTGCTGTATTACCTAGTGGCCGACTGGTTGTCAGTGTGGCAACAACATTTTCATGGACAGTCACCTCTTTCCTATACACATTGGGTATTGTCTCCTTAATATTGTCACCACTGATCATCCCTACATAAAAATACAGCTAGACATCTCAGATGTATATTGTCAATGTAAATTCTTGATTGTTATTGGACGATGAAATGAACATTTCCATTTTGTGGACATTTTCGACGTAACCTGGGTTTTAAAATGCTTTGAATTTGTTTTTTTGTGTGAGACGTTGAATCAAAACATTTGAAGTGACAGGCGAACTAAAGAGTCTGCAAATTACAAAGCAGAGCCATCCGCCGTCGATTTCACCTCTGTGAAGTTAGCTCCAAAATAAACCTAATCCGGGTACTTTCTATGCTGTAGTGTGGTGTCATCTGGTAAACATTAGACTTGAAAGTAACTTTACTGTATTGATGTCGTGACACTGCTGTATTGATCACATCTTACTAGCGTATCATTGACTATCTGCAATGACAAGGTGAAGTCCAAATCCCACAACAAAAACAGGCTAATTAGCACACAGAGATGGTAAAAAATGTGTTAAACAAATAAAAATCTGGGAAACTGGTGCTATAACAAAAAGTTCTATAACAGTTGACCTCAGACCCAGGGTATACTGAAATCCTACACAAGCCCAAGACATCTCTATCTGTTATGATGAGAGACAGGCAGCCACAATAATACTACTGTATTAAAACATTACATCCTCTTGGGTGGTTGGATTAGATTTCATTCCGGAGCATTGCAGTGTCCACTCTTCCCGCTAACCCTATCAGATCAATTTTTCAAAGAACTGGAATCTTACACCTGTTTGCAGGTCGAAGAGTCAGAATCACTCAAATGAACTACTAGAGGAGTGAGGTTGAGGGGGAAGAGGGGTTTGGTTGCTGTTGGTTGGTGGAATTTTGCACTTGAGCCCCCAGTCACAGGGTAGTATTTCATCTCCTGTGCAGACAGCAACAGACTCCCCTTTGTGTCCGAAACTTCATAGTACGCATGTAGCAATTTCTAAGATGACTCACTTAGCTGCGGAACCTAATGACAATCTTAAGGTGTGGCACTCATTGTACCTTTTAGTCACTCTACCTTAAATAAAATCAGCAGTCTTTCCCATATGATTTTGAATTGTTTTCAAAATATTTCACAGAAACAAAAACATCAATCTTCAGATATAGGTTAGCTTATCTAGGGCATAGTTGAGCTGAAAGCGCATCTACAGCAGCAGCCATTGTAGAAGTCTCACTTCAAGCATTAATACTGCAGACGATTATTTCTTTAATGTTATACAACGGAACCAAATGTATATATTTTAAAGCAAAATTCTAATATTTCTCAACCCACTAGTTGCCTGACCATTACTTTTATCTTCCAATGGGCTGAAAATAAGCTACACTCGATTTTTCCCCATGGGGGATAGAGCAAAAATGCAGCAGCAGTTCAACAATCATGTAACTTCTACATTGGGTACATCTGTACTAGGTTGTTCATGATGGACATCAGCCCTAATTGGTCTGCTGCCTGCTGAGACCTGTAGGAGTGGCACAATACGTTCAGCAACTCATGTCCTACCTACTCTGAGTATGCACATAATTGAAAAGTGAAAAGCATGGTGTAAAGCAAATAAGTTGCTTCTAGCTAGAAATAGCGGGATGGACAAAACAACGTAAAAAATGATGTTCAAGTCAAGTAAAGTTTATTTATATAGCCCTGCATCACACACATGTCTCAGAGGACTTTACATTTGAATTCACTAAATTACAATTACAATGTCAGCTACACAGGTGATTCATATTGAATGCCAATCAGCAGTATGTGTCAGCATTAAAAGTTTTCAAAAGCAAACATGAGGCAACCAACAAAGTTCCAAAGAAGCCAAATTGTTGGTGCCCAGATTGCAGGCGCGTCAGTCACAAAAACGACAGAATGATTTAATGTGGCAAGGGGAACAGTCTCAAAAAGCATGACAACATATCCCAAACATGGACAAACTACTTTGGCAAAGAGGAACAGTGGTTGAAGCGGTTATTGATGAACAGCAGGATAGTTGCTAAACACCACGAAACTACAGGCTCAGTGCAATGCCTCTGTGCCACAGTCTCAACAAAACCTCTTCGTCGTGAGCTTCACAAAGCTGGTGCTGGTGGCAGGGCTGCCATCTGGAAACCACTTGTTTCCAAGGCCAACGTCCAAATGCGTAATGCACTGCCTGGTGTATGGATCACAAAACCTGGACCCCTGAGCAATGGAATTAAGTAATATAAGCTGATGAGTCATCTTTCACCCTTTTCCCACATAAGGATAGGTTTGCATTTGGAGAAAGTCTAAGGATGCCTTAGACCTACAGTGTTACCCACTGTTAAACATGGTGGCGGATCTGTAATGACATGGGAGCAGCTGCTGAAATAAATAGAGACATTTCCAAAGCCCAAAATAATTCTACACAACTTAAACGTGAATGATATTATGAGAAACAAAAGAGGAAACTCAGGCTGACTCATCATACAGTTTGCTCTCATAGAGCAGATTTAGTTTCGCTGGCCTTAAAACTCTATATTTTGGATTGGCCATCAATCACTAAAAAAGCCCCGCTGATGGAGGGAAATTGAGGCTGACCATTTAAAACTCCCAACTACAGCTCACACTTATATTATACTGAACAGTCATCTCAATGTATTTTACAACATTCGAGTTTAATGCACTGCAGCAAATTGGTGTATACTGTTGCCTGCTGCAGCCATGGATAGTAGGTAAAAAAGATAGTAATTTGATGATTGAACTGCAATTCATGTTGAACTTGAACTAAATGACACATGAATAATAGGACGTCCTTATGGTGTTTGAAGGTTACATTATGAGAGTGGTTTAGCTGACAGGCATCACATTCCTTACAGCTATTAGACTAACAAACGTAACCTCTTAAATTTCCTGCATCTTGGATGCATCCTGCCTTCAGAACAACCTCCCTAGTGGCATTTCATTATGACCAGGATAATCTTATGCAAGGTAGTGAAATGGCAGTTAGTTTGCAGATAATTAGACCCTAGTGATTTACAGTTGGAAGGGCAACATATACTGTAGGACTGCAGTCAATATGGTTGGGCAGTATCAGAATCTTTGCATTTATGCAAGTAATGCAGAACAATGAAAGCCTAATGCATACATCTAATGTTAAATAAATAAAAGATTTCAGGGGGGAGGTGGATCATGAGAATTTATATCAACAGATTTGATTATGAGCCATTTTTCCTCATCACAGCAGTTGACCACTGGTTTTAAAACATTCATTTATTTGTTTGCAACAGCATTTTTCATGCCGCTATCCAACCAGGCGCTTAGAGGTATTCAGTGATGTATAAGGCTTTTAAAATATACAGTATGAGTGTGCCACTTTGCCTCCTGACATCAAAAGCCCTTTACCTCATGTGATTTTATCAACCGTGATCTTTTGCATCATTGAGGGAGTAGTTGTTTTAGTTTGTAGTTCAGTGAATGTTTGAAGAATCAGCATTGTTGAAAAAAATTATTTCAATAATTTGAAGGCTTCATTGAAATACTGTATGCCCTAATCCAAACATGCTCATTTAGTCTCTTGCAAACTGGGGGTCATTTAATTGCTGTCATGGTGGTTTCAATTGGTGGATAAACAATATGCATATTTTACACATTCATAATATATTAATGACCACGGATATATTTAGTTATTTGCATTGCAAATGAAACTGTTCTATACTAGATTGCGTTTGAGAATGCTGCTTTCAGCGGGTCAAAGTAGCCATCATGAAAGTGTTCATGTATTGTTTATTTCAAGAATGACGGGGGGCTGTTCCTGCTAATATTTAACATTTACTGTATCACAAGCCATTTGAAAGGTTTGACTTCACAGTGCTCGACTTCAATCCAGAATTCCTGTCAGATCTCGTGCAAATGTGTTGTTAGTTTGAGAAATTATTATTTTAAGGATACAAAATAGGGCTATTAAAGAGAACGTCCATGATAGTCAGAAGCTTATCGTAATTCTCACTGATCAAGCCCCCTCTTGGGACATTAAAATGTTTTCAGATCAGAGTTGGTCTTTGGTTCTGTGAGGTTAGCACCAGCTTCCTGTTATCATTTGTAGCAATGCTAGTTCAATTAAGTATGAAATCAGTGCACTCCAAACTGCATGCAAGTCAGTTCCATAACTGCAGTGAAAGTTGGAATAAGTGATACAATTATTTGAAAGGGCATGTATATATATAGCCATGTATTAAAGTCAGCAGCATTAGATTTGATAAACAGTAAACTTGGTGAACATGCTACAGTAAGCAAGACATCATGGGATAGCATGGCCTTCCTGGAATCATCTGGGTGGCTCTGGAAACGTTTATTTGGGCAAAAGAGTGATGAAATCCTTTTGCAGTCCATATTGTGTGTCTCTCACTAATCCAGGCAATCAGATAAGGTCTCAGGAAGGAAACATTCCTCTTTTGATTATGTCCATGTGCATGCCGTTTCACGTCAAGGGTTAGCTTTATAACCGTTTTACGTTTGACATGGGGACTAGAGACGAGGAGATCCATTGTGCACTGTGGTCGTCCTGGGCCAACATTTCGACTGAAAACTGGGGCATCAGAGTATTGCCAGCAGGAACAGTTTTTTCATTCAACCAGACAACAGGGTTACATAAAAAACACGACATCATGATTAAACCACATCTTTGTAATTCAGTGTCAAGAGCTTTTTCATTCACTGGTCTTGTTTTTACTCTCTTTTAAGTCTTTCGAAATAGAATTAAAGGACATGTTTGCCATTTTGGACATTAGGCTCTATTCGCAGACTGTCTACCATGAAAGTGACACATAGAGACCATAATTTCACTGATTGGATCTTGAGCTTGCTACAGATTTACTGTGTAGCACTGTGCTACAATAGAAGTCAATGGGGCAATCGTAAATGCTTTGGAAAAACCGACAAATGTGCTGTTCTGAGACGGGAAGCTCAGGATGTATTCTTACCGGTCTCAGTATGCTCTCCTGTGAAATGTATGCTATCGCAAACCAAATGTTGAAACAACAGTTTCATTTGAAACAGAACTAATTAGCAGACCGCACTTCGCACTATAAACGTCTGCACTCTAGCTACTCAAATTAAAGATTCCTAAGACACAGTATTATCCAAATAGCAAGGTTTACTTAAGAGTTGTCCATTCAGTTCCTCCGGCCTGGGCCTCTTCCTCCAATTTATTTTGTGGACGTATAAGAACTTAAGCACTTGAAAGTCCATGGCATCGGTTGCGCACACTGGAGATGATCCAGTGTCATCCACGGATACATCCAGGTTTTCAGTGGCATACGGTAGCAACAGATCCACAAAATTATTGGTCTAGCCTCGGCCGCAACTTTGGATGTCTGCACACCTTCTTCAGCCTCTCTCTATTCTCTTGCTCTCTTCTCATCAGTTCAGTGTCTTCTGGCTCAAACCAGTAGCCATTGCCGTCAAAGTCAAAATAGAATTCTTTGTCTTTGTAATCATTATAAGAATCGATCGTCCTAGTTATTTGCGCAAATACTAGCCTACGTTGCTGCAAGTAAAGGCTGCTTACCTAGAAACAGTTTTGTAAACAGCCGTAATTTCCCGTCTCCCCTCCCCCGACACATATTCCTCCGCAGAGCAGAGAAAACAAGCGCCAGGGGAATACATATGTCCAAGCCACGGCAAGCACGTAACAATTTTCCGATTGCAATACATTTCACAGGAGAGCATACGGAGACCGGTAAGAATACACCCTGAGCTTCCCATCTCGGAAAAGCACATTTATCCTAGTTTTTTCAAAGCATTTACGATATCCCCATTGACTTAAATTTTAGCCCAGTGAGAGCCCACAGGAAATCTGTAGCAAGTTCAATACTGAGCCGATCAGTGAAATTATGGTCTCTATGTGTGAGTCTCATGGTAGACAGTCCGCGAATAGGGTCTAAGGTCCAAAATAGCAAACTTATCCTTTAAGCTCTCACAACTGTAAGCTGGTAAATCAAATGGGAGGAAAAGTATTTTCTTTGGTGGCTGCAGCAAACACATGTTTTCAAAACCGGCTGCACACCTGCATAGAGAAGTTTTCAGGGGCACAGGAGTGCTGAAAAGGAGTAATCAATATATTTTGCAAGTGTTAGGCAGCAGTAGAGTGATAGCTCTCAAGGGGCCTTAAGCTGTTTTTCTATAAATATTAATAAAGCCCACTAGCCTGCCTGGAAGGAAGCTAACAGTTTGCTCATGTCATAGACTGGGCTTCAACGTGACAAGTTGTGAAAGGAGGAGGAGAAGGAGGAGGATGACAAAGAAGTGATACGATGACATTTAGTGACAGGCTACACTTTTCAAATTTGAAATGGCATCACCAAAAACCGAAGCTACTTCTGACTGCTCGCTTAGAAAATTGTGATATTGCAAACAATACCCTCAGTATGTTTTTGTACTGTATGTTTTATTTTATTTTACACCATAAAAGCTTTATTGACTTATTACGCAGCTCTATTCCCTATTTAGGCCTCGCAGCAGGACTGCTGAGGAATAGTTCCTACATTAAATTTCTCATAAATTCCTACCTCAAAAATGTAACCTGATTACTTTCAATTACTTTCAGATTAACTTTTCAGATCTCCAAAATCCATAGAACATGTAGATAAATAAACAGAATAGTGTCATCACTTAAACCAGTATCAGCCATTATGAGTAAAATCATGTTAGTGAATATCATCTCACACTCTAATTTCCTTTTTCCTTTCAAACACGTTTGTGAGTAATCTGACAAGTATTGTATGACCTATTTTTACAAAAGTGTTTGTAATCTGGTTACTGTGTTTTTGTCATTTTTTGTAATCAGATTACTTTAATCTCACAGTGGTCTGTTAATCCACGTCCCTGCCTAGCTGTAAAAGCAATGGAACCAACAATGCAGAGAAAGACATACACTGTTTTGGCTGCTGCTGACATGGCTCTGCCAAGATGTATTTGTTGCATGCAGCAAAGATTAAGCAGCAAAGCTGCGCTTTGGCATACTAATAGATGTAGTAGAGTGGTAGCTTTGTTTGTATTTCTTTCATGATCTACAATACATGCAGTTATTGTTTCTTTGAGAGCTGAGAACAACAAATTCAAAAACATCCATAAAAATGATATTCACAAAGAACGGGGCAATGTGGTGGATGTTGAGGAAGTTTGGCCATCTATTCATTTGGGCAGCAGGGTGGCGTGGTGAGTAGGCCGACCACCCTTCAACCAGAAGACCTGGGTCCAACACCCATGTTGGCAATACACCCACCCTGCTGAAGTGTCTGTGAGCAAGACACTGAATTGCTATCAGTTTCAGAGGCGCTTTTTCTGTAGCTGAGTCAGAGGTCAGGAGTGAAAAGATTATTTCTCTATGGGGATGAATAAATCATACTGTTATTATTACTACAAATACATTTTAAGATAACACTATACACTTAAAGCTACAATATCCAACTTCTTGCCTTGCGGCAGGTAGTATTGTTTTGTTAGTCCTGCCCTCTGCCCCCTCACTTGGTCAAGTTCCCACCTCAGCACTAGTCACTGATCTTGTTGAACTGTGTACTTTGAAACGGCACCTAGCCTGAGTCTGATGTGACTGGCATCCACAAAGCCTCCACAGGCATTGAAGAAGCAGTCAATCTGCAATAAAAAAAACAATGTTCACCGTGTTTTTGAACGGGTCTTGTCTGCTGCATGTTTAGCCTCACTGTTCTGTCATTTCTTGCTGCTTTCCGCAATTTTTGGTGTTGATGACTTCTCCACCATAAAGACATTACTGTAGTTCTGTCTGCTTTGTGCGGGGAGATAGCCTCCTTGATCTTCCTTGATCTTGTCTTGATTTTGAGAACAGAGTTCCTAGACAGGTAGCATTTGAATCAGTGTGTGGTAGGATAGACTGAGTTGTAAATGATGACTGTAAACTTTTATCTGACACATATCAGATATCAAAAAGTCACTGCTCAGCAAACCAGCACTGACTAGTGTGTGTATATGACCCTTACCTAAGCAGTAAATTATGTTTAAAAAAGTCTGAATTAAAGGGACCTTGCTCTATATTATAACAGCGAAACAAATAGGAAATGGATAAATGAAAGTAGCTTGTCCTAAGTAATGACAATAAAAGCAATGGACATCAGGAAATAGCTTTTAGATTATGTATAATGGAGGTGAGTTGACGGAAATGAAGCAATCAGTAAACAACACTACTTTTTGTGACTTGATGACAAAGTTCAGTCCATTTATTCCATGTACAATTATATGGTTAAATCAGTGTACTTGCATTTTATAATGTATGGGATCAGGTTAGGCGGAAATTGCTGATGTTATTGTTTGCATTGGTTATAGTACAGAAATAGTAACATTGATTGATTGGTTCTGCTCTAGACACATTCATGGAACACCTTTCATGACATTTCTGATGTACCAATGGACTAGTGTGTTAGTATATTAGGCAAAAATTTCAGCATGAATACGACCTCGGCATTTACCATTTCTAACTGAAAAATATGCTTTGAAGTTATCAGTGAAAAATAAATACAAATAATGTGCCCATCTCTATTTCCCCAAAAAGCTTTGAACCCCCGATGCCCACCAAACCCTCTAATTTAAATATAACATACCCAAACCAAACTTTAGGATCTTGAGAGTAGATTTCTTTCCACATATTCAATTGTGCATTTCTTTCCACATCTTTAACTCTTCCCACATCTTTAACTCATATTCTTGTTGCTGAACCAAATCAAATTGTCCTTAATGGTCTGTGATGGCCTGGTTAGTTACTATTCTACCATTATAAATTGCATTTGGACAGTGATATGCGAACGTATCCAAAGATCAAACAGTTGCTTTTAAAGACATTACTTAGCCTTGTTCTCTCAGCTTACGGTATATAAACTTCAGTGAGGAGATAATTCCTGTGGTAAGGTGTAATATTGATCAGCTTTGATGTTAAGCGGTTTATTTAAGAGTCAAGATGAGGGTGTTAATTAGTTGACAAAATCTTTTTGGTTGTAGGATTAAAAAAATAAAAATCCCTCAGGCCTTAGATCAGGGTTGATACATTTGAGTTCAAAGGAGATGGGTAAAAACAACCATAGAGTCAATACATGTAAGCTAGGTATGTGTATGTTTTTATTACAATAATCATCACAAAACTATATATCGAGGCACCATTCTTTACTCCACTCATGTTCATAGATTCATTTGCAAATTTGGGTTAGATGTAGTAGAAAAATGCTTATGTTGGCTATGAGTTGTGTCTGGAATAAACTATTTATCATAAAGGCATCCACTGTCAGAAAATATAGCATGCTTTTCTTAAATATTATATTACAGTTTATGTAAGCAAAACTCAAGCACTTCATTGCTAACCTGACCAGACCAATTATTTGTCTATGGACTTCCTTCTGTGGACGGTGAGATAGCTCAGTGAGTCATGACAGTAAAATACACAGCAGGTTGAGCTGTGATATTTAAGAGCTCAGGGAATATTTGTCCACAAGTCGTCAAGGCAAACAATTCCAAATACGCTGTGCAGGAGAACATACAGGAGATGGACAGAAAGGGATAATCATTCCTCAACTTATATAAGGCAAATCAATTTTAAGTGTTACATAAACTGTCATCTGATTTTCACCCGCTGTGCTGTTAACTCTTATTGTGTGCATGGTGCATCAAGGCATGCATAGCATGTTGTAGTTCTTCATAACATGGTGGGTAACCTACAGTATATAATAGGCTTATGTGAATGACCTGTCATGATCAGTTTCTCTATAGAGGCTTTGCAGGTGTGTCATCAGTCTCCAGACAACCACATCTGGTGCCATATTCATGGAAGCCCAATGGAGAATTGACTGTGCGCAAGTAATGGCTAAATATACAAACACCGGGCAAGAAAAACAGAGATACTTGAATAAAAAAATGGTTGTGGTGTGAGCGTATCAATTCAGTATTGTGTTAAGTAAAAGTAAATAGTAGAGCTGCAATTAACGATTATTTAGTTATCGATTAATCTGTTGATTATTTGTTCGATTAATCGATTAATCTAACGATTATATTCTGAGCTACATTAGTCATAACAAAATAAAAATGAATCAAGCAGCTCAAAATTCTAAGCTTTATTTTGCTATGTGTCATAATTGATATAATAGTATAATAGTTTTCATTTGTGTTTAATTAATTAATCCATTGTATTCAGTAATTCCATGCCTGCAAATGCCATGGATTCTCTGTGTGTACAAGTAGTGCTGAGAGAGCACAGTAATATACTACTTTAACTTTGGGCTTGTTCTATGACGTGTAACTGTTATTTGAGTAATGGATACTTTGGTATCAAATGTTGGAGCTGTTGAGGAAGTCCATTCTATTCTACAGAGGTGTTACTCTGCAGAATTGTTGCTTTAGAGCTGAAATATTCCCGGACTTTGTTTTGAAATTACTTTAGTGTCTCGCAGGTCCGCTTGTATTTTCAGCCATCTTCAGTTAGGGAAACGTCTTCTTTGCCTCTCTGCTGCATGTCGAGCAGCTAAACATTTTAAGCACTACTGCCACCTAGCGCTGCCTTTGCACATTGCATCATTGACAGTTAATAAGTCGTATCTCTGAAGATGTGTGATGCGTCAACGCTAAAAATCCATGTAGATCAATTTACAAAATCTATTTAGTTGATTATGTTGGCTAATCATTGCAGTTCTAGTGAATAGTCTTATAAGGTAGATTTGTCTCCAGATTTAGGCTACTAGGTAATTTAACCACGGTAACACAGTACAATGTCTTGTCTTTAGCGCTAGCATCTTTGGTTGTAGTCACTACTCCAAAGAACTATGAGTTGTAGCTTGAAAGCACTTTTCC
>OMOT01027700.1:11760-27368 GCA_900312575.1 Acanthochaenus luetkenii | reverse complement strand
CCTCCCTGTCTGACAGCCAGGTTGAGATTCCTCACCTGTCCAACATGGGAGCCACACCTGTCACTGTGCACTTAATCACACTAGGCCCAGTGCTGAGCCCAGACGCCATGCCGCGCCACGGCATACACACACACAATTAAAATGAAATTTCTTGCCACCTATGGGGAGGAGGGTGGATGATGATGATGGCGGTGTTGGTTCGGTTGGGGGTGAGGTTGGCGCAGAAGGAGAGGGAGGGTGGGGGGAGAGTTGTCATTTCCCAACCGCTCATTAATATTCCGAGGTTAAGAGCTTTTCAGCGAAACGTAATTAATTGAACCCGAGCCTGACAGTAAACAAGCAATTTCAAATTAAAGCAAAATGACAGCGCCGTCATTTGTTAAAAATGTGCGGGCCCCCCCGATTTTGGCGACAGATAAATGAGGGAAAATGTTAAGGAGGGAGAAAGTGATGAAGATATTAATCTTCACCTGTCTGTGTCAGCGTGCCACTCATCGCCGCAATGTTGCTCTCCATCCTCTGCAGATGCTTCTTGTCCTCTCGGCTGCCCATAATGAGGGGAAGGATGTATTTCTGCAATTAAAAACATGACACGTTATTACACTTCTCTCCGGCGGGAAGGGACAGAAAGAGGAGGAAAAGAGAAGGCCACCTAGGCTTGGTGGTGAAGGGTCAAATGCATTGTTTTATTGGATTCGAGCCCCATCAAACTGATTATGTGCATGCAGTTACAGTAGAGCATCCAAGCAACTGGTACATGTATGTGCAAACGATACACCAGCAGAAGAAATGTGATGAATGAAAGCATGCAGGGGAGAGTGAAGGAAAGAGACAGGCCAACAGTTAAGAGAATGACAAAACATGATCATGAACATAGAAAATAAGTCCTCCAAATCCAGAATCAATGTCGTGTTGTTTACCAGCCTTCTGCCATTGAATAAACAGAACTGTACCAAATGATATGTATGTCTGACAGCGAAATGAGGATCTTTGTTATTGAGTGTGAGTGTTATCCAGATGAGCGGCTTGAGAGTGTTTAACCGAATCCTACGCATTTGTGCATGGAGCTGAGCTCAGCAAATACAAGCAAGGGCCATGTGACCTTGGAGGGCACCACTGTAATGCATTAAAAAAGATCAGTCAGTCCCTTACAGAGCTTGCTGCTGCCCGGGCCAGGTGGCAACTGGCGACACCAGTGCAAGTAATAAACACTTTTTAGGGAAAAAGATTAAATGAGTGTCAACACGTGGTAATTAATAAGTAGGCTGCTGGGAGTGTGGTGTTTACAAGGCGCTCCATAGCATAAATAAAGTATGGGCAGAAGCCTGGACATATGGTGCGACTGGCGCTACGCTCCGGTGACATGACAGCAACCTGTGCCGTCCCGCCAGGGAATCCCACCTCCCAGGCCACCAGCGGCTGGCTAAACCTGCTGCATGGGGGAACCAATAGACAGGCAGGGTATGTGCAAGTTTGTGTGACTGAAAGATCGCAGGGATGGAGGCATAAGGGACAGGAGACCCAAAGGTGCATGTGTGTCCAAATGGAAGGCTGGAGAGGAAGAAATAACAGGACATCTTAAGAGAAGCCTATAAGTCTCATGGGGTCAGGTATGCGTATGTACATGACGTGCGCGCACACACACACACACACACACACACACACACACACACAGTCATAGAAAGGAGAGAAGGTTGTCATCTAGGCCAAGAGCTACTGCTAGAGCTCCTGTCCTCTACAATGAGAGTAATGGCTTCCACATGCCACTCAGACTACTACTAACAACCACTATGGGATTAATACCACTGGGGGACAAGGGGCCTCATGAGCTCATGTTCAAGGGCTGCTAAGCCTGATAAAAACCAGGGTAATTATTCTTAGACGGCAGGACATCAAAAAAGGGTTGTGTGCTGCGTTGGCAACTATATTTTGGAAGAAAAAAAATAAATATATATATCGAAGAGGAGGAGGGAAGGGGAAGTTAAAAAGAGGGGGTTCAAATGAGATCATGCTCTGACGTAAAGCAGGGTGGCTTTAATAACTAGACCAGAGTGATGTTACATACTGTGCTGTTATGGCGCTTTCTATTCTAGCACCATAATTCATCATCAATTGATGTTCCTGCAAAGCCCAACAATTTAAATGTAATATCAGGGAGAGGCTGTACTGACAGATCGTACGACACAGTGTAAGATACAGATATATCAACATTTTTGAGAACAACTGAAACTGTAAAAGCAAAGTCATAGTGAGGGAACACACTCGGAAGGCCAAGAGAAGCATGGTGTAACCTACCCTATATAGATGATGTAAGCCAAAGGCCATCCCCACCATGATGATGGTGAGGGCACTGTAGTCTCTCCATCTGTAGCCTGCTGGACCTGGACAGAGGCAGAGAAGACAATAAACATTAGAAAGCAAGGAAATGGTTGTACATGCACTTGTAAATGCAATGCACGTCTTTATCTCTGTGTACATTGCAATCTTATTATTTTTATGTTTATGTAAAAAGTCTGAATCGTAAAGAGTAAAGTTGCGGAGCACGAGCAAACAAGCACTCCTGCTCTTCTAGAAAGCACACCTTTGTCTTCCACTTAATTTGGAGTGGGAACTAGTACAATGTCTGCACATAAACCTTCAACGAGAATGGGCAGAAAGGTGAGCTAGTGTGTGTGCTTAGAAGTTGACTGTTTTGCTGAGTGACAGATAGTGTGAAAGTGTGTCATTGTGCAAGCTGTCATCTGGGTAGGCCAACTGTCTATCAAGGGGGAATTTCCCCACGAGAGAGGCATTCAACTGAAAATGTCACTAAACAACAAACAGCTCTGTGAAGGAAACAAGAGTTTTTCCTCTTATTTACTCTGGCCCAAATGAATGAAATTATTATAGACTAGGCCACTAAAGTACACCATTGATATTCTATTACGGAGCTGATGTCACATAATGGGTTATGTGGTAGACATGTTTTACTGGCTTCAAGTGAGTAAACAGATTGATCTTGTGCCTTACAACTTGTGTGATTTGACATGCAAATCAAATGATGAGAGACCCACTGTCATATTGAACTGTACGTTATATTTTCAAGGTGAATGCAATATGATTCTCCTTACTCAAGGGCACGTTTCAATGGTGTTGCAGCATTCAGGGATGCACCCGTAACCTTTCCCATTGAAAATTCAGAGTCACTCGCCATCGTCCATATGGTAACCACATAAATTTGGGTCTTCATCAACATTATAGCTGCAATAGATTGTCACCTATCCCACAATACCGTGCTTCTGAAAGGCCTAGGAGTCCTTGGGATAGGCGCTTGACCCTGAACGAGCATCACTGCATCACCAGGGGTCTTCACTTGCTCTTTTCCCCCCTTTAGGACCTTCCATTCTTCCTCTCTCTCCCTTTTCCTCTTCCACTTCCACTCTACTATCTTCCATTTTTTTATTTGGTCACTTAAGCTTTGGAGCTGTGGTCTCCATCCCCCGTTTTTCCAATCTCCTCTCAAATTTATTGGGTTCAGTGGAGGCCTTCCTGTCCTTCCGCCGCGTGGAAATAGAGATCAGAGTATCCATTACTTCGACAGAGATGGATGCGGGTCCGCGTGCACCGTCCCCATAACAAGGACATCAAAGGGAGGTAGCCCCCTCTTTTCGGCATGACCCCCCGTACAAGACTCCCCGCTCTCACCTCATTATGCAGCTCCCTTATAGCCGTTTTGATATAAAACCCCCCACTATGGACGGAGAGCCGTGAGTCTCCCTAACTACATGGCCATCCCATCAACATCACTTTCATTACAAAACATGAGATGCCGGAGGAGTCAAGGACAGTGTGGTAATAAATGAGGGTGGAATACATCTGGAATCATTGTCATACGGGTTAAGCATTATGCGGACTTCATTCTGCATTGGTAAATCAGTGGACAGCACTCATAACCTCCTGAGGTAATAAAGATACAGGTTGTGGTGTGGGGTCTTGCCGGGGTGAAACCCCTTGAAACAGAATGGCAAGGGAGACTTCATGAGCTTGTGCTGTCATATTCCCTACGTTTAAATTCCCAATGAAGGCAAATGTAGTATGGCATGCATGACAATAACATTCGTAAAGATGTAGCTACTTGGTGAGCTCCTGATAATCCTGTTTAGTGTCTTTAACACGCTTAACCAGTGTAACAGCGAACATCCCTAACAGTTATTCTGTGGTGGACAGGGACATACGTTTCAAAGTAGACTTATGCACAATATACACTTTTCCATTTTCTAGGCCACACGGTGCACATAAATGTTAAGACTGTGTATATGCACCAAGCATCAACGGGTGTGTGAATGTGTGCACTCACTGTGTGGTCCGGGAGCAAGCTGGGTGGCGTAGAGTGGATGTGGGGGTCCCACGGGGCTGAGAGCAAGGACCTCTTCTGTGCTGCCAGAGCGCTGGATGGCCAACTCTACCTCTTCATCAGTCAGCCCTGGAATCAAGAGACACACCTTTAAGACTGTCAGTGAGCGTGCAGTGACTATGTGCTAGTGTGTCACAGGGATAAAAAATTATAATATCTATGCTTAAATACTTCCCACGCTCCCCACAAATCTTCCAAGCACAATTTAGAGAAGCTATGACAAATCATCCAATTTTATACTCTTCTCAAAAATGCCTCAATTCACAAATTCTATTGAGAATTTCTGTTTCGTGGACATCTATCAAAAGTAGACAGCATGGAAAGGTTCGCACAATGAAAGCTGAAACTCTGCTAGCCTATTAACTGTCACCAAAGGCAAAGAAAATAAGAGTCTGTCCACTTCCAGTTATATTTCCCAAGTGGAGATTTCATACACCCCAGACAGAGAAAATGCATTATTTTAATGTCTTCATTGTGATGTAAATGTATTACATAATTTTGCAAATGCCAATATAATTTAATCTTCAGATCTTTTTAATGATTTTAGTGATGATTAAATTGCAAAGGGCTCCCTGATGGAGAATCAGAGGGGAGGAGAAAAAAAATCTAATATGAATATTTCCTTTTGTGGCAAGAAAGGATATTATTTCAGGCACCATATGCTGCCATTGCTACGGGTCTCATCTTTTAATGAGCATCTTAATCTAAACAAAGAAGAATAATTACAACTTTAGATGAACTACCTTAAAAAACAACATTATCAGTTTACAGCAAAACCAGAAGAGAAAGCTTACAAATAACCAGAATTGTAGAAATAAATCCCTTAAGGGGACTATAATCAACTGACTGGTATGAAGGTCTTAGATATACAAGTATGGTATACCTTATGATGAAAACATCAGCACAGTCTACATTACAAAGCGATGTTTGCTCTCTTTAGCTTAAGAGGCTGTCTTTCACTACCATCACTTTACCGAGTCATTTCCCTGAGTGCGTTTCCTAGGTTCACCTGCTTCCTGACAGAAAATCCCCTTTGTGAGAGGGGCTTTTACTTGGGACTATTCCCTTGAGCTTTGGAGAAGTCTATACATGCTCAATAGAAGCTTCCATTGACAAGGGTTCAGTTGCGATGTTTCAAGAGATGGCTCTTTATACTTGTAGTAACTGCAAAATGCCAGTTAAATCCAGATACCTGTTGCTGCTTTCAGACAGACATGGTTCTGGTTCTGGCTCTGGTTCCATTCTGGTGTCTCAGAACCTTGATGCTTTCTGGCGAACCAGCCCGCGTTCATACCAGTTTAAGCTGAACCAAAGCGTTGCTCAAGGCACGAGGCATTATGGCGGAGGTGTCGGATAATTCTGAAGGTGATATTAAATCACAGACATTAAGGCTACATGTCAAACATGAGGCCTAACGGTATATCTAAAATATCACGTTGCCTACTTTACCCCCCAAAACATAAACAGCTTGGAAATGTGGGTATGAAAGTTGATGGTTAAGTCGCCAGGCATGATTAGTTTCCCAAAATAAACATGCATTAGAAGATAGAGTACATTTTGTAAGATGTTAAGACGTCAACACGAGCTTACAGAAATGTAGCCTACCGAAATTTTGATATGACTTGACGCTATATACATGTATTGTGTATTGTGAATGTATTGATTGATTGATTGTCATGGCAACGTAACAACCTGGCGACATTTCGGTTTTAGGCAAAAATAATTATTCCAAGTCTCTGTAGTCCTTCGGTTTTTTTAGTTGATTAATTATTTGGTCTGATGTTATAGTAAACCCAGCCTTGGCCAACTCTTCCACAAGTTCGGCATAGAGCTTGCTCTTCCCAGTGCTACTCTCTAGCTTTTCCTGGAACTTTGTTGATGCCCAAATCGCCACCAAACATTTGGTTTCCTCGGCCGACCAATTCTTTTTTTCCGTCATTGTTGTCATTCGCTGCCTTCAACTCCTTCCTTTTCTTGTCCTTTTTTTGGGTTCCAGCTGAGAACCAACTTTTCAGGTTCCGAACCAATTTATTTTCAGTCTGAACGCTTCAGCCGGTTCAGAATTAGGTTCGGGAACCGGAACCGGCACGGAGCCTTGCCGGTCTGAAAAGCCTATGTGAGAGTGACCTCTTGAGTGACCTTCATAACAACCATGTGGAGCATAACACCCATGTAGAGTGTTTATATCTTAACCTGAAAAACGATATCGGCAGTCCAAATGCACAAAGAAATCCTTTGATAATCTATCACACAGCTGACGCCAAGAGGAGGTCCCTCCCGTCACCTATTTAAATGCTCCAAGGACTTCAAATGGCCATGAAAATGGTTGAATAATTGAAGGCAAATATTGGCCGGCCTGTCGTCTACGGCAGGTCCTGAGTGCCAGGAAGTGGTGAGCGCCATGTGCTGAGTTTGTGCAGTCAGACTCCACTGTCAAATAAGCAATAATGTGTCCCTGGACTCCTGATTCATCTGACCACAGCAGACTACATGGTGGCAGACTATTGAGTGAGACATGCAAGATCTCAGTTTCACCAAACGGGAAGAAATAAAAACGTGTTTCAGTATTTTCCTTTTCACCTTGACATGTATGGGCTTTTCTGACAAAACTTTATGGCTGGTATTAAGCTTAATGTATGTACATCTCAATGACTATTCACATCTTTGATGATGATGTTTGTATGGCAGAATGAAAGCCTCTTACCTTGAAATCAAAATAACATACATGGAAATTCATAAAGCCGTTTTCTTGTCAAATTACAACCCACTAAGCTATGATGTGGGTTCTGTTCTGTTTATTATGGAGGGAAAGACGACAACAAATGAAAGACCCCCTCAGATACAAAAGAAAAGAGAACAAGGTGAAACTGAGTTTTACATATAAAAGGCAGAGACAAAAAAGGGATTGTGAAATTTACAACGGGTTCCAGAACCTGTGGAATGACCCCTGGACCCCCATTTCAGATCGACCTGTGGGGAGATGAATTTTTTAAGACATAAATTACACCTAATGACGACACCGTAAAAAAGAACAATAATGGAAAGCTATTCTGTATTTCATTATACTGTGTTATTTGGTGCACCTGATACACGCAGCGCCTGTTTATGAGTCACCGTATTAGCAGATGCTCAGCCAAAGCATTTGCTTTGACCTTGCCATTCTCATTGGGGCATGAAATTACGGTGCTGGCACCTCGATATTACAGCTATAAATACTGTAAACTGCATATCTGGGCTACGTTTTCTATTGTCTTTCAACATAAACCTGATCGGTATTTATTTAAAGGAAAACCCATTGCTCGTCACGTTATTTACAGCTCTATTTTCAGTGGCACTTATTCTCTGGGCATTTTTTAAGGGCAAAGAGGCAGCAAGGCTCTTACGTAAAATCAATTTCTCCGATTCTGGCACTTCTGAACTTTATGGGTCAAGACCCAGACCGGACATCCAATTATAAAAATTGCTTACTAAAATATTTTGGGTGGTAAAAGGTGAATGCCTTTTTCACCGTTCTCCAAGGCCTGAATTATGAAGTTGCCCTTGAGTGAAAATTACTTATATTTTGAATACCATATTAAAAAAAAAAATGCATGGCAGGGGTCATAAATAGATGGAGGTCAATGGGTTATTAGAACTAGAGTGCAACTTCAACCTGTTTCTCATGGTGCGCTGGCACGGGAGATTCTACATGTAATTTGGTGCGGTACATCTGCTTGAAAATGGCATGCCCTAAATAATGACCACTCTCATAGCGTATTCATTTATGTATTAAAAGAGGGGACTCTGCTCTCATTTCCCTGCTTTATCGCCTTGTACTGATGACAAAGTAGGCAAGGCCTAGGCTAGGTGGCGCCGTGGAGTAATTTATAACCACATCAATCCCTTTACCTTCTATGCGGGCCTTGGTCATTGTCATTTTTGTCCGAGAGGTGAGTCACATAACCCCACTTACAAACAGCATCCTATTAATATCGGGGATGATGAACCTTATCCTTCCCCTTACCTTCATACCAGGTATGGTAATAGACAAACAGCCTACCTGTGTTCCCCGTGACCCTCGATCACTGGCCCTCTGCTCAGGGTGAAACCTATTAGCATTATTTATTCAAGTCAATACCGGGGCATTCTGATGGGATAAAAAAGAAATATGTCTAGCCATCATTTATGTCTCACTGACAGAGAATGTACTGGCCATGTTTCACATACCGAATCTACCTGTGATGTAGCAATGTATTTGTACTCTGCGTCCTTTACTTTTTCCTAACTGTACCCAGCTAGGTTAATCTGGGTGCATCTGAGTGACGTCAGTTTTGGGGCCACGGTCAAAGTGACATGCTGAAAGATGGAAAATGTTGTTGACTATGTCCTGAGAATTCGACTTTTGGGTAATTATGTGTGCAGCTGCTAATTGTCTAGGCTAAATGGTGGTGCCAAAATGGGGACCAGTGCTTTAGTTGTTACATCTGTTAATTGTAGGGGACATAGATGGCATAATTCACTAGATGAGACTGGAACACATTACATTTCACTCAAACACACAAAAATTTACTTGATCTTGGCAAGGGACAAGTAAAGCAAAATTGCTCCAAGATGGCATTGCTAGTAAGACACTTTAAATGCAATCCTGAGTGTAGTAATACTGTGAACAGCAAAAGAAAGAAAACATCTTTGGTTTCAAATCTTCATTTATATTAAATCTAAGTGACAAAGTTTCAATATTTTAGCCAGTTCATTCAACAAGGACTCGAGGAGGGCAGCTAGAAATATTGGACTGCATAATTTCCAATTCATACCATGAAATTGACAGTTGAAGGAAAACAGAAAATTACATTTTTCAATGAATATTGAAATAAACCAGACTATTAGGATCTCTTTGGAAAAGAAGGAGATGTAACCAGACAGGCATCCTTCAGTGCAGATTAGGTCACAAATATGCACAGAAATAATATGCACGAGCAAGATTATTGTGTAAAGATTCTGCAACATGCAATCAAAGTGGGCCCTATTTCCCCCTTCATCAGCTGGCCAGCGTAAGTGGTGGCAGCAAGAGGAATCCAATTTAAATTCCACTCTACCGGGAGATGGTATTGTTTCATTTTATGTGTGCTTTGACATTTCTGGCTGTTAATATAGAGTAAAATCCAGAAGTATTTACATAAATATGACATTAAACTGTATTAGAAATTAAGACTGACACATTTGCTGTGGTGGCAGTGGGATGAGGAGGGTGATTGAGTTTCAGGGTCAAAAGGTTGAGAGTACAGTCTGGTAGCCTGGGTACATGTAAAGAAATAAGGGGGCTGTGACTATTGGTCTATCACTATGTCCATCATAATGTCTGCCTTGGCTTGTGTAGGACAAGATCAAATGAGATATTTTATACACTTTTGGCCAATTGAAAAGCTTTAGCCATCCTATTCCTGTTTTGAGTAAGCATATACAATTTTTGTGGAAGAAAATTAATTTCAAGTAGTCATTCCAAAAAGGAATTGTATAAATAAAAACGTGTACTAGGCCAATCAGTTCTCAATTACATCCTGTAATGACACTTCATACGTGAGAAACAATAGCACATATATTTTGCTCTGAATGTAACTAATAAGCAGAACTCATAGGGAGCTCTGTTACAATTGCACTAATAAGCAAAGCAAATTTGCTTAATTTAGGCTGACTTGTGAAAGTGAAAAAAGGTACACTTTATATGAAATGTTATAATCTGAAATTGACTTGTCACTGTCTAGAACATTAGTTTACCTCCTACTCTTCAACTCACGCAAGTTGCTTACAAAGTGGTACGCATTGTGACATAATTTAAAAGTTGAAGGTGAGGCTCAGTCAAAATGACCTTCTGCTGACAAGGCCATTTTCTGTAACATGAACATTTACAAACATCACCGATCTGAAAATCAGTCTAGGGCAGGGGAATAAAAGGAATAACACATGGTTCAATAAAGTGTAGGGTCACTCACAGCATAGAAAGTTCCTCAATCAAGTTGTGATACATCCTATGAATACTATGTCCAATGCGAAGTGCTTTTCAAAGTGCTAAGGGTTTCATTACTCTATATTCTCCCACCTTTACCCTCTCTCCCTCGGATCAATGCGCTTATGCAAATCCAGACTTTTTGTTTAGATCTACAGTGGAACTGACTTTCCTAAATAAATCTGCATTAAACCATCATACATATTTCATGGATGTAAAGTGCAGTAAGAGGGAACCATTTCAGCGCAATGGAGTTCAGAACAAAGCAGAAAGTAAGAGGACTATGTGACATAGTATGACATCATTTGGTATTGATGAGCCCTTATTGAATTTGAGATAACCAACAGTGGATTATGAACATGCCATAGTTGTCAATAATGAGACACAAAGACAGGGAAATTTCAAAAGATATCAAGAGTCATTAGAGCCAGATGAGATGTGTGTAGTAGCAGCCGGCAACCATGGATTTGGTTTCAGGTTACCTTTCCCAGTCATGGAGCTTTTAGGCTCACTTTTCACTGCTTCACTACTCTAATGCTAGAGGCAAAGTCCCTTAGCACTGCCAATGTATTAGACCCCCAAGTACAGAACTGTTTTGCAAAGCATTGAAATAAAAATATTCACCATAAAGATAGTTTATCTGAAGTAAAGCCACACACTGTGTCATTGCAGTCACAGACCTGAGACTGTGAAAAAAGTGGCAAAACACTGTACACATCTACTCTGCTTTAGAAGTATCAAAAAACGGAATCATATATTGCGTGGACATAAATGGTATCAGAGTAATAAAGCTGTTTGCTAACATGTGTCAGAAATAATCTCAATCTATTGCAAAGAAATGGAAGAGCCAGCAAATGTTTCCACCCTTCCTACTAACTAACCATCGTGTCATGCCTGAAATTTACGATAACAGTTAAATTAAGTAAAAGGGTTAAAATGCTAGAAGGTAATATTGATAATTCCATTGAAAATGCAGAGGGGGTTTGTCAATATTAATTTTCCTGAACCCAAAGGAGCATCCCAACTGGTGTGTAATTTATTCACAGGGCCTGAATCATGCACTCTGCAGCTAAATCGACCCCTATCCGACCCCCCAGGGTAAAGAGCTATGGCCACAACCTTTGACCCTGATAGACCAAGTCTACTAAAAAAAGGACACTGCATGTGCATCTCTGGCCAATTACATTTTATTAACATATACATATACTAGCCTAGGGATAATGCAAGTCTAGCTAGCCTCATTAGATTTTGAGAAATATATAATTTTCAAGGCCGCAAATACTGTATTCAACAAAGAGCAGCAGCAATCGATTATAATGATACATTGCTACTGTAAAATATTTTTTCTCACCTTTTTTCTTCAAGAAGGCTTTTCTGGTGGCTATGGGACTCTGGCGTACTTTTGGGTTCTGTAGAAATTTTACAGCAGTGGTAATCTGGGAAGAGACAAATGAGATAATGTGAGAGTAAGAAGATAATGTGTGCAGGAAGGACAGCGTGATGCATTCAACAGTGCAAACATCAGTCTAGACATTATACAAGAAAAAGATTCGTTAAAAATCGAGACGAAGAACATAAATGGATTCCATTTGATAGTTGCTTCTAAAACTCCCCCCAGCAGTGAGGAGAACAGCAGGATCACCTGACCACTTTCCAGCTAAATCTGGGGAATTACCAAATCAGCAGTTATAAAATTAGCCCATCAAGAGTGCTGAACAAATGGAGTATGGAGCTTAATTTGCTATTACCCTCTTAAAGACAAACTTTCAGTCTTAAGTGCACAGGGGAAGAAAATCTATACTTAATGCAGAGGTGATCATTGTATCTAATAACTTCAGAATCCTAGGCTGAAAACTTCTGTAATTCTTCCAGTTAAAAACGTGCCATGATCAAATCACCCAGCCTGAATGTTGTAATGACTTGAAACGTTAATGCACTAGAACGTTAAATAGCATCAGAACATCAGTAGTTTTAAGTGCACGGCGTTCATCGATTCTATTATGTTTTCCTTTGAGATGCACCTTAATTTTCCAGCCCAGTATGCATTTCCAAGAATTGGAAGGAGAAACAAAATTAATCCTCAAATGGCATTAAAACATACATTTGAAGTGGGCGCCGTGAAGTGGCGCCTCCTAAAATAGATAAACATGAAAGAACACAGAGAAAGGGGAAACACACTAGAGGGGAGGTTTAGATGACTTATTATCGCACCTGTGGTCCCCGTGATTCAATTGTAAAAGTCATCCCTCTAATAGGTTGAAAGGTTTTGATTACTCTTCTTTTCTTTTAGTGTTGAAAGATACAAAGTGATTGAGCGCCCTGCCAGTGGTAATTCGTTTTGGGTAATGCATTGCATATACTACGAACCTGTTTCAATCCAAAAGAATTGCATTTTAAAACTGGTCCAAGGGGAAGGTGTGGCAGGGAAGCAGTCTTAAGAGCTGGATTTCAGTGACACACACACACACTATGTGAGGATCATGGCACATGAAACTGTATGCAACTTCTCAAAATGTACTTGCTTACATTAGTTTGAGCAGAACATCATTAAGCTCGAAAACAATGTAGTTTACAGTTTTCATACTAATTAACGCGATGTGCACGCTATCAAAATGCCACACAGTATCCACAAACCTTCTACAGAAGTACTACACAGTAGGTCTACAGAAGTACTAAATATACTTCATGTATGCAGTGAAAATGAGTAATTTTATCAAAATGTACCAATTTCTCCCCAAGAGATGCCTCAACAAATTATTTACAGACACAAATCTCTCATTTGAAATGCGACTGTGTCCAAACTTTCTAAGCAAAGCTAACTTTCAGCAATGTCATATATGGCCATCAAATGCTCTTTAGAAACTATATTACTTTGTGCTACGGACGCTTCACATCCAGGTTAATTCACACACTTGTGAGTAAAGCATATAAACGAGAAACTTTGCACTTACATAAGTGTATATGATAATGTCAGCACAACGATTATAAGAACAAGCACCGGGTGCAAGCAATGTTGATCACATTTTCATGATTGTCATTCGCCGAAGGGAAAACAGTCCTGCGACTTCACGTGAGTATCGCACAGAAACGTTACAGCAAAAGCTATAATTTGATAGGAATACACAAGGAAACATATCTGTGGAATAAACATTTGGAAGATCCATCTTGATACATTTCATTTCAGTAAAAGTATTCCACATGCACCAATTGTTTACCTCTTCTCTCTGGAGGAGGGCTTTACTATGCGTTAAGAGTATTCTATAGGTCGCGTCTCGAGGGCCACCGTGGCGCGCAAAAGCTGTCAATCTCAACGATAACTTTGACACATTCCCTCACGGAGATATTACATGTTCTTTGGACTTTGGATTGGATCTCAGGCAGGATGCCAACTGTGCCACCGCTAAGGCTTTGTTTTAGATCCACCTTGAAACTTGAAGGTTTGGGGACGAGGCCAGGTAGCTTAAAGAAGAAGGAGGGAGGGAATGGAGGGGACTGAGATGGAGGGGAGACGGTAGAAAGGCTGGGAGGGCCGGAGGTGTGAACGATGGGTGGAGGGGAGGATTGTGATGGGGAGAGGGGAGGGAGTGGGAGGGTTGGAGGCACAGACCTTTTGGATTGTTGTAGGATATCTGTGTTATGTGATTTTACTGTATATGGGTGGTTGTTGATATAATATAAAAAATTTTCAATAAATGTAAAGAATTGCTTTACAAGAGTACTTTTATGATGTTCAATAAAAGTGTATTTTCCTCAATCTTGAGACACCTCATATGTAAGCTAGACAAACATTTCCCCTGCTCATTACTTTGCACAAATATGTACAGTATGTACTTAGGCCTTCTGGTGGCGGCAGACACAGAGAAACCTCCTGGCCGGGCGCACTTTGCGAGCGCACACCTTTTTTTTTCCCGCATGCGCACTTCACCACCGCTGCTACAACTCCATCCTTGGGGAAACACTGATTACCATGACCTTTGATGTACATAAGGGTTACACAAGGGGGATGGAATTTCCTGGATCTCTATATGCTGAGGGCATATTAAAGTCAGTCACCTGGAACCTTCATTGTGACAAGCAGATTAAACCATTTGCATGGTGAACCCTCGACTGATGTTCTGGGCCAACAGATACTGTAAAAACACAGGGAAAATATCCCTTTGATAACAAGACAATATAATTCTGCTCTCGGAATAGCTTTCCCCGTTCAAGTAAGTGAGCTGACCCGACTAGTTGTGGTAAAGGCAGAAAACAGATATAATAAGCACACAAACAATTTATTCCAGTAAACCGAAGAATGATGTAGACCTATGAGAAGTGAATGACCTAATAGAGGAGGAATATGCTTAACTAGCGATCCTTGTTAACATTTCCTTAATTTTTCAATAGCATAATATTGACATCTTAATAAAGACCACAGCTAGCTCAGCGGCAAACTAATAAGGTAAATGTCCATTTGGTTAAAATTGTAGTGGTAGATCTTCTTGTTCCGATACCGATACCAGTATCGGAAACGCCTCCGATACAGCTTAAAATGCTGGATTGGGTATCGGCGAGTACGCAAGTCTATGCACCGATCTGATATCACGTAATTTATCAAGTGATGATAGCTCATTTATGCTACATAGGCAAACAACAACATGTGCTGTGCTAGCGGAGAGTGTAACGTAAGGTAGCAAAATCCCACCAGTAAAATATGCAGAGTATGCAAGGGTTTAGTTTCGAGGGGTGTGACTAATGTTGCCAAGAACCTGCCATTGCTATTGAAATTGTGAGCAATACTAAGTCGCTACTGCAATGTGTAGTCTACTTGTTTGAACTTCTTTTTTGTTTACCGTGTAGCTGCTGCGCTTTTATTTTACACTGTAATTGTAATTCATGTTTATTTTGAATGTTTCGTTTTGAAGTTCATATTGCAATACTGTTTTATACTGTACTATTTAAATATTTAAATGTCTTTTATTTCACTAAATTATGGCTGCACTTTAACAGTTTTTTTAAGGAATTGTTATTTATTCCTATATGTATTTATTTATGTTCTTTTTCAGTTATGACTGACTGTCAAACTAGATAATAAAAGAAAGTTCTATGGCATTCGTTCTCTGTATATTTGTTCATGTTTTATAAAGGGTTTAACCTGAGCCAGGTCATACAACAATGATAGCGACCATATCACATTCATTCAGGGTTAGTAGTATACATATATACTGTGTATATATATATATATATATATAT
>OMOT01027700.1:0-11740 GCA_900312575.1 Acanthochaenus luetkenii | reverse complement strand
ATATAATTATCTTTACGCACTGGTGTCGGATCGGTACTCGGTATCAGACGATAAGCAAGTTCAGGTATCAGAAAGGAAAAAATGGTATTGGAACATCTCTACTTCTTAGCAGAGGACATAGATGCTTTGTGCAAGTTCCACCCAGACATCTCAATCAATTATAACCACATTGCACAGATTTCAGTCTTGTCTTATTATTGACTTATAGATCATCCCAGTTATAGTGTTGGGTAGCACACAGTTGGGCTTTTAGAGGGGTGAGCTGTTAGTACAAGGCACATTTGTTTGTGCTGTGTATAAATATCAACTAAAATACAAATTATGAGAGTTTCCTGCCTTTCTGAATATTGGTAAATAGTAACTTTCGGTTAGTACAATAATTAGGCTCTTTTGAAAAGCTTCTTGTAAAGCTGTAACTGCTAATGCACCAAAGTGCTCCATGTTAAGAACAATAATCTTTACAAACCAGATAACCAATACAGTGTCAGGTAAAGCCAAAAAAGAGGTGAAAACTCAATCATAGAAAGAGATAACATTAACCAACACACTTAAAGAGAGTGAAGTTGATGAGCGGACAACATTACAGCAATGTTATTGAGTTTGAATTGGACAAGACTTAGCAATGCACTTATTACAATTGTAATTCCTTGAATTGTGAGAAATGAGCATGAAATTCAATTATGTTCGAACCACATGGTTGGACGCCTAAGGGAATCCATGTAACCAGTTGTGTGTTTTTGCTCTAACTAGTAACAGCACTTAACTATAATATAGGTACAAAACCTATGGATATTTTCCAGTAATACATTATAAGATCTCAGGAACTGAGCAATTGGGAAATGCTGAGTTCCCATAAGCTGAAATAGTAATATACAATATGTGTTATACTTAGTCATTAATTTTAGCTGGTTTCCGTATTTAAAGTTGAACTGTGTGAATAAATGAACTGGAGAACAATTATTTTTGAACAATAACAGATAAAAGGGACATGCTGCCATGTAGTCCCTATATTGAAAAAAATATTTCCTGTGGAACTATATCCAGAAGTCAACAAGGGTTTCAAGATTCTTCTTTTCAGTCTTAGTTATTAAGGGCAACTTTACCAGCAGTCATCCAACAAGTATTTTGAATTGAAAGCACCATAATGTAATGATGCAGCCTTTACAACTGACCCTCTTCAGTGCTTGCTGCATTTTGTAGATCTCTGAGCCACTTTTCTGAACCAACCTATAGACCTTTTGATAGGAGTGTTACATATATTACCTGCCCAGAGTTTAGCCAAACAAAACAATGCATAAAAAGACGAAAGTACCATTCCCATTTCATGTTTAAAAAAAAAAGTTAAATTGCTTGCTTTAAAACTCCTTAATTGATGTCATCTATTCTACAAAAGGTATGTGTGTACATTTGTCTGCAATAATGAAGACACTCGGAGGGCATGGTGGAACTAGAAGTCGGGCTGGGGGGAACAATAGAGGGGCTAAAAGGAAATCATTAGCAAGTATAGGCTTGAGTCTCAGTGTGAATCAATTCATTCCAAATTGCCCTGGCCTGTACATTTGTGGAGAAGTGCCCCTGATATAATAACAGGCTGACAGACATGGAAAAAAATTGTGTTAGGCTAGTCTCAAATTTCCCCCCAAACACACGTTTGGAGGACCAAAAGAGAGAGACGGCAAAAAATGAAGCTCTATATTAATTAGGTGTTTTCATGGGTGATTTGCCATCAGGGGCGGCTGTCTTAAATTACTTAACCCAATACCTTTCTGATACCAGAGCCCTGCCAAAAAGGAATGATGTTTTAATGCAATTATTGCATTTCCTTTAGTCGCCTAACTGCTTGATGTGGCCAACAGTGCTTTTTAATCTTTTTAAAAGAACAGCTTTAAATGCCCTTCTAATTGTGACATCTTTCCCCCCTTAATGTGACCTTTAGCTGAGGAAGCCAGGCCTCATAGGAGCAGCTATAAGGAATTATTGACCCTGAGAGACATGGGGAAGTGAGGTGTAGACCCAACCATGTAGCTAATCTTCATATCCACACTACTGCAAACATTGGAGGCTACATTATTGGTCCTGTTGGAGTTGAACCATTGCAACAGTGACAATACAAGATCAACTTCTTGTTTCTTGCCATCTTGACTTTTGGGCACTGCATTCGAGAGTAGCTACTTTAAGAGAAAATAAAACGAGCAATCGTTACTGAAACCCAACTTCAGCATCAGTAAAATCTGATAAAGGAGCACTGGTGAAATGTGGGGTTTGTTCTGCTACTAATAACAAACTATAAGCCAGCACAGACCTACTTTTACATCTGTTAAAATGGTAAAGTGAGTAAAAGGGTAAATACAGTGGGCTGGTTTTCTGTGCCTTACAGTCCCCACATGTGGTTAATCTTTATTGACTTCTGAAATTAAAGGTCAGAGTCAACGTTTTGATGGATGAAAAAGGGTCATGGAAAACTTCATTGACATTTGCTTAGCAAAGGTTTAAAAATAACAGACAGTGCTACATCAGTGACAATGTTAGACCCATGGGCAAGGCTACAAACATGACATCAACAGCACATTACTCAATTTTTGTAAAGGGGGGTTGGTGGACGGATATCATGTTCTTTCAAGACCATTGCATGTGCACACCACACTTTCCATTCAGTAGCATTTCAATATCAGACCTCTGCTATCACAAACATGGAAAAGTTGATTGGTGTAGCGCTATGAAACATTGAGGGCTGAAACACATTTTAAGGCTGATACAGCTAGGACACTATCTAAATGTGAAAACTATGCAGGTTAGGGAACATTAAATAATACATCCATGACTTTGACAGGCTAATCTATTAAGGGAAGAAAAAATATTTCCGGTTATGACAAATCTAGAAAATAAAGTATAGTCACCAAGTGCGCTGTGTTTTTTCTAGGTTGTAGGTTTAAGCTTTCAAAAAGAAATGTTGCCTGTTTAAAAAACAACAACAGCGTTTAGTATAGATTTCAGCTGCAACAAACAGAGGTTCAAAAGTCATAGCAAAGTGAAATATTGCTTTTATTCCTCTGACACCTAAACCTAAAGAGAAACATATGGTATCAAACCAATTTTTAAAATGGCCTCAGAGATATAGTATTAAGCTAAGCTCACCTTTTCTCAATGTGCAACTGTCAGGCTTTGCCCTTGCTAAACTACCGAGACAGATGATTGTTTGGATAAGGACATCCCCACCGGGGCCCCGAGGTCCCCGAGAGCCCTGATGACTAAAGACCAGCGCCTCCGTCAGTGACACCTCACTTTCACCCACTTTGCCAAAAAGACCCATATAGCCAACAAATTCCTTTTAATTCAGGTAAAAGGCCCAAACCATGAGTCTGGAGCTGCTCTGAGAGATAAGGGTCATCAGAGACTAACCCATGGCACTTTAGCAGTGGGGGTGCAAGAGGGGAGTCACAGTGGAGCGCAACAAACTACTTAGCCACCACAAAACATTCCAGCCCCTTCTCAGCTGCAATCCAGTAATGGATACTTCCTCAGCTCCTCGATTGGTCAAAATGTTTTCATACAATAATTTAATTCAGAAACACATTTACAAAGCAGGAGTAATCAATTTTAATTAGTAGATTTTTTTTTCATTCGCATAAAATGTAATGTACTGCCATCGATCTCCTTTGTTCTTTAATGCAGTGCCTCTTTCCTGTAATTCAAAGCTTTTTTTTTCTTTTACAGTCAATGATGACATTCTGTGACAAGCAGCTCCATGTGCCTTTTAGTGCTGGGAATGAGCATTACCAGACACAAGGACACTCACAATGCAACTTTAGATCAGTGGAACGCACCAAAAAACGCGTTGACACGATAGCAGGCTAATTTGTGTATAAATGTGTAATGTATAAATTAATCGTTTTGTTCCAAAATGAGATATCAATCATATGAAAAAGTGGCACCAACTCTTACATGATAATTACTGGCACAAAATTACAATTATTGTACTTAAAAAAAAAAAAGGGGTAACAGGTAACTTAAGCCATTGGCTGCTCACTTCCGCGGACTGGATCTCATATATTTCCAAAATGTAATGATACACTTCAGGTAATCATTTTCTTTTCCCAAAATGAATGTATACCATTTTGGAAAACAATACAAAACAAGAAACAGAAACAGGTCAAACATAAGATTTACATGAGCAATATGAGCTTTGAGCCATAATAAAGTGATCCATACAAATTTGTTAAAAGCCCTTCCGTGAACAGAAATGAGCCAAACAACTGGCTATAGTCTGAACGACATGTAAGCGAACACAAAGCATTCCTTAAAACTGCCACTGCTCAGTATCTTGTCCTTCATATCATCAAGGCACGCCGGCCTTTCACATCCAATTAGTTGATTGAGGCCAAATGCAAGCGGCACCAGTAGCAAACAACGTTAAGCTTGTGTCCAAGCGACACGCCACAGAAGTTGTGTTGCGGTGGCAGGAGAAGAGCCGCCCCCGTCACAAGCAACTTACAGTGACAAGCCTATCCTTCTCTGTTGATCCAAACTACTCGCTGCAGCAACACCAACCCGCACACACACACCCAGCAAAGCAACTTGAAGTTAACCACTACGATAGGCAAATCAAGCAGTGAGTTGGCATCAGTGTTGTACAGTTCTCCCTGCCTGCCAAGTTGACTAATATAACTACAGCAGAGTGGCCAGTGACAATAGAGAGAGAGAGAGAGAGGTGTCCTTTTATTGATCAAATTGTTCCTTCTTGGGCACACTGTGACACTGGATGAGGGTATGGCCACAAAGACAAGCAGACAGATTGTGACATTCCAGTGACATTATAATCACACGTCAACCCCTCTCCAGTCAATAGCCTGAATGCTCTAATCGTGCGTCTTGGATCAACAATTTCATGGTCTTCAAAGGGGGCTAGGAATTGGTGGCATGACCCTCCACACGGGGTGAGACCCCTCTTTCCTCAGTGAGTGCCACAGAGGGAGGGAGAGGAGAAGGATGGTGTGGAGCGAGACACATCAAGGCATGAGCAGAGCCAGAGAAGATTAACATCGCCATCTACTGGTCAGGAGTGGTATGGGTGGAGTGAGAGGCAAGAGGAAAGCCTGGCAGCATACCCTGGCGCCCTGTCTTTCACTGAGACCTGTCAGAAACATTTAGACACACTTGCCAAGACAATGGGCCACAACATCTACAGTGGTGGATAAGTCAGTCTGAAATCACCACCAAATGAGGGGGAAACGTAGAGGCAATAGGCCGCCCTTTGGTTTTGGCGAGAGAGAGCAGGCAGTCTGTTCCAGATCAGACTTAAGTGACAGAGAAAAATGATGGCAAATTCTCTTTTTCTGGAGGCCTCCAACAGCCAGTGAGTATCTAACCTCAAGACTGGGATAAGGATGAAAAGTGTGTGGTGCTGACAGCATCAGAGAACAACAATCATCAGGGTAAGAGAAACAGCAGTTCCCTTACATCTCATTTAACCTAATTTGAGACATGATTTGAATATTACAGCTAGTTGAATCTAATGTCTAACGTAATGTTCTTTCATTTAAACCTTTCTGAAATCAGTCAGACCACAATTGGAGACTTCAGTGTTGTGAAATATCATAAATTGAAAAAGCTGTATGATATTCAATCTATTCATGCCACACCCATCCATCTAAGCATGAGTTCAGCTAGAATGTTGATGTTTTTTGCCCAAAGAATATACTCAGTAATGTATGTCTAAGTAAGTAATCAGAATGAAATGCTGTGTGTCAGCACCCGTACTTGTCATAACTGTGCTACAATCAAAGGCAGTGGCCAAAGTTCAGGGGTCAACCCCATGTGAACTCTACATCGACACACGCAGTGCTGGGGAAAATACATGTTATACCGGTCCCCTCCGAAAGAGTGACGAGAGTAGACGACCCACAGTGCACCACTATAATGTCACACAGGGTGGCATGTTACAGCAAAGGGGCTGACTTGGCAAGCCGCTCAGCAGCAGACGCGCACCTGTTCTGACATTTTCTGTCGACCTTGACACAGAAAACACATGACAATGCCACTCTCTGCATTTCAAAAAGCACAGGGCGTTTGACGAAGCCCCTTCACTTCCCCTTTTCTCGTCCCCCTGATACCTAACGCCACTTTCCACAGAACGGTAGGAGAGAAAAGCATGACGTACTCCCGTAGAAATGGGGTGGGATGGACAGGAGACAAGTCACGTAATGACAATAAATAACAGGGGAAACAGTGAGTTAGTGGGAGACAAACATAAATCTAACACTGAGTCATATTTGGGGGGAAACTGATCCTTGCAACAGGATTGCAGGCCGCCAAAATCTCTCTTAAGACAGAATCTCTTTTCTATTCACTGACATTCTGCAATCACGTTCTCACTGTTTCTCTTGGAGTTCAATACAAAGCTAGCATGCATACATCCATCTACTATTTTAATCAAAGAGAAAGCAAAGGGGAGGTGCCAGGAGAGCTGCAACAGAAAACAAATGCAGTCTTCCTGTTAATCACTGCATTAACAAGAAGACAACAGTCTTGAAGCTCATACCAGGGAGGGGAGCCAGTCCAGGTGTTGGATAACCATCAGTTGTGCCAGTGGCTTGAGCAATGGCTGATTTTTATTGTGCCAGCCTCTGTTTCACTGCCGGTCTACACTTGTGCCCCACCTTAATGATAGCGTTTAAAGCTACTCTTTCTGCTGAAGACTGCTTGCAGACACAAAGAACTCTTGGCAAGGCATGCTGACTGTAGTTGACTATGGATAAAGGTATAGATGTCCTATTATCATCTCTGTTAAGTGTAGCTCATTTTTAAAAGGTGCCTGAGGAGGATGTAGTACAAATGATAGGTCAAAGCAACCTTAATCTAATAATCGAAGCCCTGGAATGTTTCTTAAAAGCCCATACATTGTCTTTCTGGCAAACAATATTAAAAACAGATTAGATGGGAAAACAAGTTGCCAGGGCGTCTGAAGTGCTTCTTTCTTTCGGAACATAATTCTGACAAGCAAGGCTCAACTTTTCTGTATGACTATGACACACTCAGAATACTTAAGTTTGTTGTCAATACACTACTGTATCATACTCCCAACATCTAAGGCTAATTGGGGTACAGTATTTTGGCTTAAGTACTCTATTTAGTAGGTTTTTAGATGAATGATCTCAGTTTCTGTGTTCTCTGTCATTTTCATTTAATGATTCCCCAGATTAATCCACAATCTCAGGGCGCCACACACAGAGAAACTCTGAAATCCCATTAGCGCTTTGCTTTCATTATTTTTCATCAAACCAAGAAAACTGACACATATTAATTAATATCCATTACCAGTTTTTTTCGCCCCTCTCCCAGAGAAGACATTGGGGGAAAAGAAGCAATTAAGTTAACAAAATAATCAAAAAAAGTGTTTCAGAAATCCCTGATAAATGTCATGTGAGGTCCCGTCTAAATGTAAGAAGTGTAATACATTCTTGCTGTCATATTCCATTAAACTGCTATTACAGTCTTGATAGAACTATTAGTCACTACATTATTAATAACATTAATGTATTTACATTTTTGGTGTACAAGCCTGCTTTCATGCAATAATTTATGAACCCGACTTCAGATATGTTATAATGTTCCCCATCTAGGCTCTTTTGTGTTTATTATTGATTGTGAAAACAGCCAAAATTTCAAGTTAAATCCCCCTCTGCCCCCACCCCCTTAATGTACTGGAGTGGGTTGTTTGCATTAAAGGACTGAAATAAAGTGCATTTACATCTGAAGCATAACTTCATAATTTACATTCCAACATTTATTAGAGGTGACAAACGAGCGTTTGGTCCACTCGTGCTTTTCCACAATGCAGCACTCATTCAATCCATATAAATTACAGCTGGGCTACAGAGTGCAAGTGCAAATTATTTTATTATATTTATGCATGTATGACTCTATAGGGAGTTCCTAAGACAAACAGGGATTTACTTGATTAGGCCAACGGTGGTTAACAAAGAAAGGCCTACATTTTATTTTTATGTTTGGCCCTAATTGAAATATCTAAAATGCACAGATCTTAATGTAAACCCTGAAAATGTATATAGGACTGGTGTATTTGTGTAATGAGGCACAGGCCTATGAGTACATAAACTGTAAGCTCAAGACAACTCTGTTAGATAAGTTATACAGTAGAATACTGTGTATTCCATACAATATACTGAGCTCTTTAAGTATTGCTGTACCAACACAATCCTTAGCTAGAACTAATATTATTCCATTAAAGACACTTGCCTAAAAGGCAGTATTATATTACATAATTAGATGGGGCAGCATTTTCAGAAGTGTAGTTACAAATGCACTGAGGGGATCCCAGCATTTGAACAAATATCTGGCGCTGTAGGGGAGCTGGCAGACAAATTAACAGCTAATAACGTACTAGGAAGCCAGATAAAAATAAAAATAAATGCTCCCCGAAGTGTCAATAACAAAAATAATGTTCCTCTGATTTCCACAGTTGGAAAATCATGGCTCCCTTGTGACAACACTTTTTGCTGAGAGCAATGAGAGACCGAGACAGGGATGTGAAGAGAGAGGGAAAGAAGGGGGATTCAATCAAATTCGTGTTCATTAAAATCACCACAAAAATTAGAAAGATGCTGACAAATCAAAGGGTCTCAGTACCTGAATTACCATAGTCATTTACTTATTAAAGCCAGGATGCTTCCTGTCAATCAAGAGCCAGCACATTCCCCATTTGCGGCGGAAAGCCAGCGTAATTGCTTCTCATACTAATCAACACAACTTGTGTAATTATGCCTTGAAAGTGACATTGGAGGCTGAGAGCGATGTGAGCAGTCTTGACAGTGGAGACATCTCAGATTCATCGGGAGATTTCCAGTCTCGCTGCGAGGAGACAAGCCACTCTCAGACCAAGTTACTCACTGCTGCAGTTTATATCCATAAACACAAAGAAAGGACAATAAATCAAGCTGAAGTAATTACAAAGCAGAATAGCGAGAAAAAGGAAGCTCAGCTCAATAAGGCCACTTTCCCAAGTATATTGAGGCAAAATAACTACACTGTAATTAAACCGGTGTCGTATTTCTATCCTTTAAGTAAACATATTATGACAGTTCACTAAATTGTGGGAGAATAGGACGTTACAGCTGTTACCATGCTGTTTACATTAATATACTTGCCGAGACAAAAATCCCTACAAATAAAGTCCTAAGTATTCATTAAAGTTGATTGAATTCTGTTAAATCACAGACTTCAAATATGTCTCCAAAATGAACTTTGCTTATACGTAGCTTAGACATTCTTCTGAGCAGTAGAAAACTCTATCCAAACCAAATTCCCAGGCTACATCTTGTCACAACGTGGCTCAGCCAGGAAGGTCAGAGTGAGGTCAAACTACTACAACAAATCAAGAGCCACGGGCAACAACATGAAACTCTATCTACATATAATATGTGTATTATTGACATATGGTGACGACAGCTACTTCTTCATATACCGTGGACACTCTTGAACTTTACAGTGAATTAAGTGATTTCCAATGTTGTCGAGACCAAGATAAAAGCACTCTTGTGAAAGGCCGCATTAATGCCTCAAAGCGGTTGGCAATGTAGGTCTAGTCCGGCTAAGCACATGAGGCAGAAACCACACAAAAAAATACAAAAATAAAAATGGGTTGGACTCATCTCTGCTCATCATTTTCAAAGAGGTGGCTGGAACCGTCAGGAAAAAAGTCACCAACATCAAAAAGAAGCCAACTAAATTCTGGCATATGAGGGGAAAAGCGTAATGCTTTCATCTGCAAACAGAAATGAAGATGAGATTTATGGCTCAGAAAAAAGTTCAAACGACAGAAAAAGCTCAACTCCTTGTCTGTGTCATGCTTCACTCATGACCTCCAGGTTTTTGCACATGTTGAAGACAAAGAAATGCTCTTTTGTGGCCACATATGACAGAAACAAGTACACTTACTGTCAGAGAAGAGGCTTTTACAGGAAAAGCCTGTGTGATTCACCCCCTGCATTCAACTCAAAAAAAAGTGTGACCTGCACTTAAACAAGAAGTCAAAGCCAGAAGCTGTAAACTCATTTTACCCATCCAAGCCAGCAACGTCGGCAGGACCTGGAAGATGTGCTCCGAGCATGCACGATAAATCTGACGTGAAATCATAATCATAAAAGCAATTAGCTGACCCTGCGCCACTCGTCCTTGGACATGACAGTGAGAATTCATACAGAGTCCTTTAAGGAGGCTAGTTGCTGGGTTGGGCGAGGAGGGGAAAAAGTGCAACACAGCAACAATAAAATGGAGGGCCCTTCCTGTATCATTAACCACCGAAACAAAGCGCATGATGCACAACGAGAGTCGCGCTGAGAAACAGAGACCCGAGCCTCTGTGATTCTCAAAGAGAGAAGTTCACCAAGACCACTGAAACAAACTGTGGTCTGAAAAAGGTTAATGTGTAAATCGATAGGCATACATAGAGAAAATCGTTGAAAACAAACGACAAATGATGCCGTGTCATCTAAATAGCTTGCAAAAGACAAAGACAACGTATCTCTGCAAAGTACTTCTGCAGAGCATGCAGCGTGTTTACAGTAAACGCGACAGGATACAGAATCCATTGACCATGAGATGGCAGGTGATCAGGTTTATTTGACTTTTCTCTTCCAAGGAGGGTGTTAGATCCTGAGAAATCTCTCTCCTTTTCCACACACACCACACACACAGTCTCTCGTCATCGCTCCCCACCCAGTAATTACAGCGAGGCCGGACTAGTGGCTGCCACCTAGTGACCGTCTTCTCCAATAATCATGAAATATCTCCATGGCACGCGTCCCCACTCGGACCATAACTCTCCTTTACTGCAGACAGCTCCAATAAAGGATTACAATTACAATTAAAGTAATGAGCAAAGAGGAGGAAAAAAAAGGAATATCTCAAGAGAAGGTTCCCTTGACTAACTAAATGGTAGCCTAGTTTCATGACAGAATGCAGTTACCACACCAGACTCATTTCTTATTCTGCCCCAATAATTAATTTGGAGCATGTTGAAACCAGGAGCCCCCAAAATAATAAAATAAAATAATGGTTTTTAAAGTGATGAATGCAAAATGAATTGAATGAAATATGAATATCAAATAAGAACTTCACAAATTGCGTTCTCTATCTTTGCAACTTGTGCAAGTCATACAATCCGGAGTAGAACTAAACAAAACACAGAGCATCCCATCAAAGATCTTTCCACAAACACATGGTCCACGGGGAAACATTTAGGGACATAAAACTGACTGAGTCAAGATCCTCGGGGTCCCTCTGACTTCCTGACATCACTGTTGTGTTACATTTGCGTTACACCCACGCGTAAGAGATCCGTTTTCAGCTGTAACATAAGAGCATCATCCGTCTGCCTGGGGCTCACGGGGCTTCACAGAACAGCCGTCAGGGAGCGGGAGGCAAAATAAGGAGAAAAAGAGCTAGAGAGAGGAAAGGGGACAGTAACAGCAGCAGTGCCTTCGTGCCGCTGGCTGCACCGATTACTGCCTGTCCTCTGCCAAGCAGCCAGCGCACCCCCAACTCCTGCACCTAATACACTGATCCTTTTTTCCTATCCCTCTCTATAGTGTGATGACGATGGCAGAGGGGCTACGGAAATTCGGAGACTGCTGAGCCAAAACAGACTTCAAAGTGCCTTATTTAACGCTCACTAAATTTTTCATCACAGTCGCATAATATCCTGGGGAAGGGGAGCTTTTGA
>OMOT01027697.1:0-11224 GCA_900312575.1 Acanthochaenus luetkenii | reverse complement strand
CTCACGTCCCTGGTGGGATGTGAGCTGAGTGTCGCCGCAATGGCCTGAGCAAAGTCACAGGCGGTACAAGACGCTCCCAATGCGCCTCCAATGAGACGGGCCGTAGTAATAACATGTCCAAGGCGGCTGAGTCGGAGGCTGCTATGCAAACCCTTAGTAATCACCGCTGTGGGCCAGCGACGGCGCCGCCAAAATCCTGCTCTAATAACATAAAGTGCTGAACACCTCATGCAAACAGGGAGGGAGGCAAATACATAATAAAAAGCATTGGAGCATTATATCTTCAGTAGAAATAGAGTTAATACCAGTGGGAATGAGTTGGGAGGCGGTGGGGGCAGTGGAGGTGACAACGGGAATTAAAACAGAAGCAGTGTCAACACAAAAGCACAGTCGTTTTGTGAAGCCTCGGAGCGCGGAGAGAGGTCTTAGGGTAGTATGCGTCACGTTGTACTGGCTACTGAAAAAGGAACAAGCTGCTCTCTGTTGGCCTAGAAGTGAAACATTCTCCCCAAAACATAATTCACATATTCCAATTATCCTGGACGGGTTACTCAGAATTTGCGTGCGTGCTCTCCCGCAGCTACTGCCGATGCGAGACAATTAATGGGCCTAGAGAAGACTAATCTGCAATGCTATCAAGTGACACGTTGCAAAATTCCACTGATAATAACTAAAGAGTGCCTTTGTGAGAGTACCTGATTTTCCAGAGAGCACATTTTCTGGCTGATAAATGCCCAGTGCTACAAAGAAAAAGTGAGCGCGGGCGTAAAAACCATGCAGGCGTAAAAACCTGTAATAAATACAAAGCTGCTATTCACTATACTGTCACAACACTAACCCTGTTTGGTGACAACAACCCCAAAAAATGGATTTTCTGGGCATGCTTCTTATGCGTGTCTGCACTGTATGTGTTCATGCCTAAGTGCGTCCTCTACCCGGTGTGTTCATGACAGCCAGGTCTGAAAAGCTGAATGATCAGTATGTATGTGGAAGCCAGGTAGTGTGTGTACGTGTTATGGTCCCTTGACCCAGTGATCAGTGACTGGATGTCACACACCTGGCAAGGCACACGCCGACATAGTTATATATACACACACACATGCACACAAAGACACGGAGACACACGCCAAGGAAATGAAACACCTGTCATGTCTTTGCGGTGGCTTGAGCTATGCATCCACCTATGTGCCGAGTACCTGCATGTAGACAGTCGTTGGCATGCCGCTGCAGAAATGAAGTGAAATCCAGAGCAAATATACCCTGTCAAAGTACAATAGACAGTGCATCACTCTAACTTGCAGCAATGTCCCAGAAAGAAAATCAGAATTGAAAAAGAAGAGTCCAGTGTGTCTTCTGTCATTTACTTAACGTCTGCCATTACATCAAACACCAAACAAACTCCTCTCTCCTGTCTTGTTTGTCTATGTCTCTCTTTCACTTCACAGAAGCTATTCAAAGATTTCCAAATATAATTTTTCTCCCTCAGCTGGAAGACAAACATGCAGATCTCCTGCAAACCCCTCCTCCTCCCACATCTCTCCCTTACTCCTCCCAGCTTCAGTAATCCATTTCCAAACAATGCACACTCAAATGGTCTTGAGCGCATTTACTTAGGCTGGGGAGAGTGCTCCATCAACAGCCATTTAATGAAATCTTGAGAGCAACGATCTGCCCTGGATGTGCGCCCAAATAGAATGAGAGAGAGAGAGAGAGAGCAAGAGAGAGAGAGAGAGAGAGAAAGATGGTGAGAAAAATAGAACAAGCAAAAGAAAGGGGGTGGCGAGAGAGATGTTGGTTTCACAGACACCCATGGGAATGTCTGGTGGAGAGAACGACATGGGCCGTTCACCCTACGGACACTGAAGTCAGCTCAAGTGCTGCGTTTGTCAGACATGCAGGGTTTTTCGTTTTTAGATTAGATTAACACCATAATTCTCTACTGTGTGTGGAAAGACAACAGCGAGGAATGAAACATAGACGCGTAGAATAGCCCTGATCGTTGTACCACTTCGGGAAAATGTAATCACGATAAACTATGCTTAGGTTTGCTGCACTTTCTGATCCCAGTTTGAAAACCACTGCTGCCGAGAAGTAAAATGTACTATATTTAAGTTATAAACTACTTCACAATACAGCAAGACCAAAATCAGTATTGTATCATTTTACTGATCTTTTAAAAAAAATCATCCCAGTTCTCCATGGTCTTTTGCTGTTTGCTCCATCAACATGCCTTCCCAGCTTCATAAGCACCTGACCATGTTAAGTATAACAGAAATACCAACACCCTCAGTGCAACCTCACCAATGGCCCTCAATGTCTCCGGCATCCACTGGGACCCTCAAATTAAACCTAGCAAGGGACCTATTTTACCATCTCATGCTTTGCTTTAATAATAGACAGTGACCGTGGCCCCTATGAGATTCCTTCACAGGACGTGTAATATAAGCAATTATCCACACAGAGAGATTATCACGCTGGAGCACAACCTGAGGTTGCATCAAACATTAATGTTGAGGCTAATATTGTGCCTCATAACCTATTTTGTTGAAGTTGCTAGGAGGGGAGTAAGAAAAAATCATGTCAGCCCTTCTATTTTGAAGAGGAGACAAATGAACGCTTTGGTAAAACCAGTTACCGGTATATCTCCCTTCTTGTGACAATGCAGTAATATTAATTATGGCGACATAAGCTCACCAACAGAGAAAGTAACTTAAAGTAATTAAGTAATAAAGTGATTTAACTGCACACAAACCACTTCATTGTGAATCCTACTGGGATGCAAATGCCCTCCAACAGCCACAGATGGCGAATCAATGCCCACCTCACACTGACTCACACACATGACAGAAGGTATAAATCAAGGTGGAGAGCTTTGTATGGTTGTTCTCTCTTTGATGCAGGAATCAGGTATGGGTCATGTTTCTTTTTTCTTTTCTTTGGATGAATCTATACCTCCTCCATATCCATATACATGTTCGTTCCTGGATGTTCTCCTGCCGTATTTAAATATAATATATATTAATATAAAGATATTTTTAATATCTTAATCAGTTTAAAACACAAACCAAAATATAAAAAACAAACCAGGGCAAGGTGAGTTTCAATCAGTTCTTAATGTAGGTTTAACCCTTGAAGCTGCAATATGTAACTTTTTTTTCACATTAAAATGACAATAAATGAAAGGATGTATTCTATATTTTCAGTCGGTGTCTGTCTGTGACCCTTGTGTACGTGCATAAATCTCAGTTTGCCTGAAATTGGCTTTCAAATGATATTTGGGAGGATTGTGGCTCAAGGTGAGGCTTGTGGCCACAGTGCAGGGAAGTTGAAAAGCAGTAAAAAAAAAGGAAAAAAAAGAAAGCAAAGCTGAACAAGGCCTGTTGAAAAACATGGGTAAACTTCAACATTGCTTTTCCACGCTGGTACCATCTGAAAGGAGGGGAAAGGCTTTCGGAGCGCCACGGAGCGGGCTTGTATACTGGCAGACAGGTAGGATGCTAGCCAGTTTGCTACGTTTTCTACGTCAGAAACTGGCAGTGCTAGATTATCCCACAGCTCATCAAGATGAGTTGCAAGGGGTTGATGTCTAGGTTAATATAGAGCCTCTATGTCCACATACAGGTGTCCTTAAAAGCAGGCGTAACACAAAGTCCCTTTGTTAGCTTTTTCCTAGTCCAAATGGACGTGTTCCCATTTCTCTTCTTGTTTACTTAAGAGAGTCTGTCCCCTTAATTCGAGGTGCACACATATTTCACCACAAGGAGAATAGACAAGCCCAAAAAGTACTTGGGCCCGAAGCCAGAGAGGAGGGGAAAGGATGCAAACGGAAAACAAAACAAATGACAGAAACAACGGCGCGGTCCACATAGTGTGTATGTGAGCAATGGAGCGGCGCTGAGAGAATGTCACTCAGGTTACAGGGGTTTGATGGATGAGCTTTGTTACTGGCTCCGAGTGACCTCGCCGCTCAGCCCCTCTCAGCCTCAATGACACAAACAAACAAAAAACACACATACACACACGAGCACACACACACACACACACACAGAAAGGCACCTCGGGGACATATTCGGGGACATACATGTGTACACCCAGAGATATAGAGACACAACACACACCCTTCCAACCACATATATATGCTCACTCAGTCGCAACGTACACATTGTGTGACGTGCAAGGGAAAGGCCTCCTTACCACGTCAGCTGAGGCACAAGCAGAGATTCTTGAACCGTACATGGCACCATCACTATGGCCTTCTGGGCATGAACCCTCAATAGAAAGTGTTACACCACTTATCCCCCCCCCACACACACACACTATCACACCATCAACCACTTAAGCTCTCTCATCTTCACCACTAACCGTGCATCAAACCCCAATGACCACAAATAAGAGCTCTAGCTTTCACTTGTCAAATACACTCACCCATGAACACAGACACACAATACAAAACACACATCATCACCTCCGCAAAACAGTCTGACGCACCATTCGTCACACCCACACTGAGCTTGTCCTTCTGATGTGCCTGCAGGTCCCTCAGGGAAAAGCCTTGGAATGGGAGAGAAGTGGACAGCTGGAGAAAAGGGGATAGATAGATAAATGGATGGAGGGATGGATGGATGGCTCCTTAGATAGATGGATTGATAAATAAAGAGACTGATGTGAAAGTCTTCCTGGCCCGCTGGGTGTACAAAAATCAATCCTCTCCTCGGCCAGATTAGCAGGGCCACATCTCACCCCTGCCGGTGAGGCGCCTGTGATTTACTCCTTAAAGCAATGCAACCGAGTCCAGGCTATGGATACAAGTGCACTGCTGCACAACACCTTAGTGAGACCAGTGCAATCCAAACATTGTCGTGTGAGCCTAATTAATCACGCCTTCCGCGAGCAGCCAACAGAGAGGGAGGACAGCCCCCTCTGTCTGAAACCTCCGCTACATCGCTCCAGAGTGAACCCACATCCAGGGTTAACACAATTACCAGCATGCCCTCCCAACCATACATCCAGCATCACACCACAGGCCCTGTAATTGGGGTGTCTAGAAATGCAGGGGGAAATTAGAAAGGGAGTAGAGGGAAAGAGGTGATTAATTTGCCGGAGGCGGAGGTCGATGGCGACGTACTGTAAATCACTGCATGTCAGCGGAATTTAATTTCCCTGATTCCCGCGGACTTGCCCGCCGTGCCAGCCTTGCTCGCCGATTGGCTAGCGTTGGGTCATAAGCTGAAGAGGTCGGGAAGTGAAGGGCACCGTGCCTGGCTTAATTATAGGATGATGTACCAGACCCAAGGACCCCGATTTCCCCCCCATGCTCATGTCCTAAACACAGATGGCATGCTCCCAAGAAAAGAGGAAAGACGGGGGTCAGGGAGACAGGTGGTAACAGTCTATGGTAACATCAGCTTAGTGTTTTATACGTTCTCTTCAGATGGAAAAGTTAATTGCAATACTTTTTGGAATCATTTGAGAACTTAACTGGATTCAACCTCTCAGTGTGTAGTGGGATCTGACTGAAATTGCTCTTTTGATTTGGAAGGAACAAAAATAGTTTCATCTGGATGCTTGTGATACTAATGGAGTGAAGCGCTGCCAAAGCTTTGATTTAGCTTATTGTAAAATCTCTATGCGGAAAAAAAACCCCCCCCCCAAAAATAACCTGACCGTGTTGCCTTGAAAACAACTCCCCAGGTTCCAACTTCAAACCTCAGCTGTTCTATTGACCATCTAGATAATGCCCTCAAGGAGACTTTGTTTGCATTAAACAACATCAAAATGCCGACCACAATCCATAATCCAATCCCCACCTTTTACTCTCCCTCTGTTATATCAGCAAGCTCAGCGGCTCAGACAACAGAGGCGCTGCTCCTCTTTGTTCCTCAATAAGACCCATTCAGCAAGGTTTAGCCATAGGGGTCAGGCAGACAAAGCAAGCTCTTCCTGGGAACAATTAGCTCCCAACCGCACCAATGTGAGGTCACATCCCCTCCAGCCCCGATCACACTTCCTGTTCACACCTGAGCTGCCACCACCTGTCAATCAGCAGTCTCCCCTGGGCCTTGTTTTCTGTGTGTATATATATGTGTGTGTGTTTGCTTTAGTAATAATCTTCGCAGAGGAGCAGTTGCTGCCTGATCTAAGCCAAGAAAGTGGAAATAAAGTACATTGCGTATTGTCCTCTTTTTTCTTCTCCTATATTTAGATGAAGACACATTATTATATAAATGTTTTCATACCTGGGTAGCACAATGACTCACAGGCTGTTTGACTGCATGCTTTTGATCTCAACTTTTGAGCAAATCCTAAAATAGGCACATGTTCAGTAGTATAATATATTCATATTTATTCACAATATATACCATGCCATAATACTGTATATACGTACTATATACATTAATTCTCAGGAAAAAAGCCCCAAGGCAATTAGATCAAACCACTGAATAGTTTCACTCCCAGGTAAACCAATGGGACTGGGCAAAGAATAGACACTGGCTTGTGTAGGGCCAATGGAGGCTGGTGGGCTCTGTAAATTGCAGGGTAAAAGGGTATGTCCAAAAATGTATGGCCATTAATTATACTGTACTCAAGACTAAGCAACCTACTATGTGAATTCAAAATTGAGGAGGATCATCCTCTCTATACTCTACGCAGACCAGTTTCCCCTACATCAGACCTTATTGTCTTCAAACTGCAGGCAGCAACACACATGATACATCGTAAGTAAAACAAACTAATTTGCACTCAAAGCAGACTCAATGAGGTGTTGCACGCACACACACGCACACACGCGCGCGCACACAAAAACACACACAATCATATGCATGTACACATGAATGCCTATACACACACACACACTCTGACATGCTGGGAGTCCTAATGACCTGTGTGTGTTTGTGAGGGTGTGAGAGTGAGTTTTGAATTAGGAAGAGGAGAGACAGAAGATGAACTAACACTGGCTGATAATAATTACAGATCTGTAGCGTGGAGGAGTTAATGAGGAACCAAAGCCTCCCCTGATGCCCTAGTAATAATGAATGAGGAGGGAGAGAGAGGAGGGAGGGAGAGAGAGGGGGTGGGAGCTGTCAGTTTGAGAGGCCGAAATGCCCTTTGGTTTCTCTGCACTCCGGGTATGTCAACGAGAGAGGGGCCTTCCCAGAGGAGACTTGTCTCCACACTAATGAAGACGTGACAGACCTCCTGTCCGTGACTTGCAGAGTGAAGGGGAGAGGAAAGAGGAGGATGAGGAAAAACAGAGAGACAGCTCTTATAAAATCAAAGGTACTGGAAAGGGGAAGATTTTCTAAGATCTTCAAAAAGAAAAGACGGATGTCAGATGGAAACAAAACTTGTGAGATTGACGAGTGATGGGGTTGTAGCGCATTTTGCCTGCCTTATAAATCAAAAACCTTTAGTAGATGCCAAAAAGATACATTGCATGTATATGTATACATTAGTATGAGCAATGCCCATGACCCATGACCCCTATTTTTAAAAGACCTGAAGAAAGCACTCACCAGAGAGCTGGTATAGCTGGGATCTGAGGTGTCATCATGAAGGTAGCGGGACAGGCCAAAGTCGGACACTTTACACACCAGGTTGCTGTTGACCAGGATGTTGCGCGCGGCCAGGTCACGGTGGACATAGTTCATCTCTGATAGATATTTCATCCCCGCTGAGATTCCGCGCATCATTCCCACCAACTGGATCACTGTGAACTGACCGTCGTTTTGCTAAAGGAGAGAGGAGAAACAAATGGAAAATGGTTATTTAGATATTATCGTTGGCATCATTAACACAAGTGAGGATAGCTGGAGAGGACGGAGAGAGATATTTCACCAAATGCTTTTAATTATTATTTTCAATTACGAATTATGTTGATTCTTACTGAGACGTGGAGACATCCATGACTGATTATATCTGTATTGCAACAACAAAAACAGCCTCAAATGTACTTATTATTTTGAATATCTACTGTTTGAATCTGGTTCTTTATTCAGCAATGTCAATGCAAAACAAAGGACCTATACAATTTCCTTTTTTCCAATTTTCTGATGTACCATACAGACTGTCCTCAGAGTTACAGTTAGCATCAGGGCTGCCCAGTGGGACACTCCTCCAGAATTAGAAAAGCCTAGCAACGCATCCTTGTCACCAGCTGGGAAGTAAAGGCACCTTCGGTAGGAAAGGGACAAGATGTACTGTCACACCAAGAATGTACATCACATAAAGTGATAAACAGCCTAACCTACCCGCCTTGCCCATCTATTTGTGCATGACACACCTCTTTCCAAAGCAAGTGCTTATTTAGGTTTATTTTGGGTTCTGAGCTCCTTCCCTTCCCTCTGATTGAAGTAATTTTTCATTTACACTTTCCCATCACGAAAATCGACAACCCTTGTCTTGCCTTTCACTTCCTCTTAATGTCTGGAGGAAGAGTATACAAGTATTAGATAAGCAACATGGATTCCTGAAGCCGATCCTGTTCCATTCTGGCATACAGGCATCCGTCTCTGTAAGTAACGTCCACACATGACGGCCCAACCCATGTGTGAGTGCTCTGAAGAACAAGCTTTGAACCCCAACACACACTAACAAATAAGAGGGTATGGGAAGATCGATGGGAACACAAGTCGGATGTGGCGGTTAGCAAAGCCAACTTCAAAGGGTCTCTTTAAACCCACCCTAGATCAAAGTGGAATGGAACACGAGATTGAAGGAGGAAAAAAAAGCCGGTTGAATATTGATTAAGCTGTATGTCTGCTCAATCCCGACTACAAAAGAGTGAGTGAAGAGTCCATTAATAGCCCCGGGCATTAATGGAGAAATTAGAGGATAGGGCCAGCTACTGCGGAAATTCTCAAATCAAGAATGATTGAATCATGTTCATGGTCATGAAACATATTCTCTGTTTGCATTGGAATGATTCAGAAGGCTGATTTACATCAGGGGTTCAAAGCCTGAACTCCTGTTCTGGGCCCGTTTAACCATTCATTCTCAATTAGCTCCTCAGTTCCATAGTGCAAGGTTTGCATTCCTCTCCTCATCCTCCTCTATGACTTTCTCGGACTCACCAGATAAGAAGATATTAACACTCAAGGCACGGTGACAGTTGACCTGACCAGACCAATATATACTGTTTTATACAGCAAGTTGTTATGATACAGTTTAGTAGTCCTTCACAAAAATCACTCACCCTGAGGAAAGAGTCAAGGGCACCATTCTCCATAAACTCTGTGACGATCATGACTGGACGGCTCTTTGTGACCACGCCCTCCAGGCGGATTATGTTGGGGTGGTCGAACTGGCCCATGATTGACGCCTCAGACAGGAAGTCCCGCCTCTGCTTCTCCACATAGCCCGCCTTCAGGGTCTTGATGGCTACATAAAGCTCCCTCTTACCAGGCAGCTTCAGACGGCCCTTGTACACCTCCCCAAACTCACCTAGGGGGGAAATGGAGAGGCGCGCAACAAAAAACGGATTAAGATATCAGACGGAACCGTAAGAAAGTTGACCATCTCTAAATCTATTTGTTTATCAGGCTAATTTGCATCCCTAGTGCCCGAGCAGAAATAATCTTGATTTAGTCCATATCAGGCATGTTAAGTGTTGTCCAATATTGTTATGGTATAGCTCCTTCAAGACATTTTGAACAGTAGGGCTCCTCTGACTCACGGTAGTCATCTAGCTTAAAACAAAAGTCTGCCAAGTGGACTCAATATTCCCCAATCAAAGAATATCAGGAAAGCACTATACGGTAAATATCTGGAACCCGTTTCATTAATTATCACCACCTTGGTGTCCAGCAGAGATACCACGTTGTGAAATCAACAAAAAACGGAAATCTTTAATTAGCTAGTCCCCCTGCATCCTTACCCCTATCCTATCTCTGTCACTTCCCCACACATAGCTTGCTGAGTAGGACAGCCTGCAGGAGCTATTCCAGGCCTGGTCTCATTACCAGGGATATTTCAGCCTCTGTATGAACCAACACATTCTGTCAGCATGCCCTCCATGCTGTAAAGAAGGTGTGTCCTGTCCTGTTGAAAAGGACATGTTGCACATAATGAATTGTTTCAGCAGGTAATTCACTACAAGTGAACAAATATTAGATAGGAGCTATTTCAGTCTCCAGTCTTTCCTGGCAAAGCAATTAGCAATTGCATGTTCATTAATTTCTAAATGTAATATATTTTAATAAGAGATGACAGCGAGACATGCACAGACAACTATAGTGTACATCTCTTATGTTGAAGTAAATTAACAGTGATGCGAGGCAGAACATGACCGAGAGCTCTTCGGAGAGGACCCAAAGACAGAGAAAGACCAAGGACTGGGCTGCAAGGCTTGAGTTATTTCGGACGCCATTAGGTCCCAGGGTAGCTGACCTATATGTGCACTTGACATGTTCCCATCAGCTGGGGGGGGGGCAGGGCTTTCGTACCTCACACGGATTCAGGCTAAACTTGTTTGCGTGCACATGTAGGCTTGTACATAACATATTAATGACGAGAAATGAAAACATGAGAACCCAAGTTCGCATTCACCTTGTGTACATGTGTGCACACATGCACGCACACGCGCACACCCACACCCAGCCACACACACACACTCACACACACTCACACCCCGGGTCCACAACACTTATGTACTGTACCTGCACCAATGACCTCCTCGATCTTGACAGTTGAGACGTCAATCTCCTTGGCAAATTCGCGGACAGCTTCGTTGGGGTCTTCATAGGTAAAGGGGTCAATGTAGATCTTCATCCCCGGGGAGCCTGAGAAGTGGGTCGGGCAGCCCAGTGGGGAGGGGCAGTTAGACATGTCGGCTCGCAAAGAGAGTTCTAGAACAACCAAAGTGCTCAGTGAGCAATCCAGAAGAGGAAACTGTTCATTTTTCTCTTTGGTTGATGTCTGGTGAAATGGCTGGTGAATGCACTCACATCTTATACAATCACTACAAGCTCTTAACAGTGGCGAATGATGATGACTCAGTTTACTCCATGGTCCTCGTCACAGTCGGGTAAGAGTACTACAGTATGTAGATGAATATGAATGAACAAAATATTGCACACATCTAATAGCATGTGCGCACCATTACAGAAACAACCTCTCCTCCGAGTAGGGCAGACAACAAAATGGTGGTTTGATGATTCAGTGTTTGGAAGGGGAAAGCAGACCAGGAAAAAAAGAGAGAGAGAGAGAGAGAGAGAGAGAGAGAGAG
>OMOT01027695.1:0-12502 GCA_900312575.1 Acanthochaenus luetkenii | reverse complement strand
GCAGTGCGCGGGCAGATTAGCATTAGCTCGAAGGTGCCTGCGTGCCTTCAATCATTAGCGTTTACGTCTGCCTCCCCAAATAATCAGGATTGACTCTGTGCTGCGGCGCACCCTGCACTGGCCATAACATTTGAGATGAAGGGTAATGTAAGGTTGTCATAATGAGACTAACACCTACATAAGCCTGCCATAGAGAGAGACTGTCTGACACCGACATTTGTTATTGGTGTGAGCCACGTTATTTGTCACTGGCCTGGTGTGCAACGGTGCCTTCACATGGAAAATACCACGATGAGATCTCCTGAGTGCTTAAGTCAGATGGATTGAACGCTCTTGAACACTGATAAAGGTTGATTTCAGGTTGTGCCGACATTATTGTAGGCAAACTAATGCAGAATAATTGTCATATGTTGTCTTGTCAAACCCCACAGCGACATCATATTTAACTCTCTATAAACTTTACCTTCATATCACCGGGGAGCAATTACCACATTTTATTCATATTTGAGTTTCTGTATACACGGTCCCCACTGAAATGCATATGTTAACGTTTCACTCTGTGATAAAAAAAATCTAATACAAAATACCGGAACAATGATGGTGTAAAGACAGTAGGGGTGTAACTTTGAGATTAGAAAAGGCATAAGGATCCTGGCAGTGCTTTTCTGCCACATATTAACTCATACTGTTTGCCTGTAACTTTATACTAATGATCAAAGTTGAGTGGGGGGGGAATCTCTTGAGTGCAAGTTATGAAGATGAGATGAGGAGAGAGAGGGAACGGGAGAGGGAGAGAGAAACTGCTTTGCTGCCCCGCTTTGAACACTTTTACACTTTCCAACAAGCTTTGTTTTTTAATTGGCTGAAATTAATCTTAGGGATGTAGATGCCTGATTTGCATTCATTAAAACCCTTCCAAAAGAAGTCGTGCTTAATTCCAATCAAATTTGTTTAATTATGCATGGCGAGAGATTCCCAAATGAGCTGTGGATTATTGTTAGGCCCTTTTTTGTTTCCTATAGCAAATAAAATGTAATGAAGCTGTCCTTTTTCTGTTTTACTGAATGTTGAGGAGCATATGAGGAGCACCTTGAGCCTGGGCTGAAAACAATATTACTGCTAAAGTAATTATACGAATCTGCATTTTTCATTGTTAATTGTGGATGTCAGCGTCATTAATTTTAATTTACGGCAGGCAATAAAATTAAGAATACTTTGTGCTGATGTTTTAAATCATGCCTGTGAAGGGGACGCATTATGCAACTTAAATCTCAAGTAGATATTGATTGGGGTGGATGGTCTTTTCTATGAATCTTAAATAGGCAGACGCTGGGAATCTGCTTGAGACTTCACTTTTACGAGTTAACTCCAGGACCAGATAGCACAAGTGCAATACAATTAAAGAAGTGTCAGTTCACACACACACATGCACGCGCACACACACTCACACACACACACACGCTCACTCACTTACAGCCCACTGTATAACAACAGAATGATGTTGAACCAGATAACAACCCTCATAAAGGAGTTTGTGCTGTTCAGATAAATATGGGTAAATAGTCTACCCATGGCTAACTTCTGCACGCGGTGCTCCAAGGGTAAGAAACAAAATGTTATGCCAGTGGTGCCATAAATACATAAACAAATAGCAGGATGTTTCCGAGGGTTCCGTCGTACATCGTAAAATCACACTGTACCGGTGTACCTGATCTGACAGCAGGTCAAACACGGCCTTCTATCATCACCACCGAGTGGACGAAGAGATGTTTCTGTTGCCAAACAGGGGAATGAACAGGCTTACATATCCCACATGAAGTAAAACAGCATTAGGCTACCTTTTTTCTCACATCGCTTTTCAACAGTCGCTGTTATGACGATTTGACAATCATAATTAGATTGTCGGGCATTGTCACGCTGTTTGTACAGACAGCACCACTGCGGTGTGGAGGAGTTTGAGGTGCCGTACTGTACGTGGTCTACGGGGGATGACATTATGTGTTTCTGCTCCAACACTTGATTTATAGCTTCATTTGGACTGCGCTTGTACGAAACACATCCTGCTGCTGCAGGAGCTTCAGTGCATTGTAGTCTGAAAACAAAGGAAGAATAAAATTGATCTTTCTGGACACACACAAAATCAATGAATGGCTATTTCCTGTTCCATGGCATGTTAGTCCAACTGACTCGCTGAATCCTTGAACTTTCCTTGTCTCCTCATTGCTGGACTGGAAAGGTCCTCAGAGTTCAGTGGAAACTTTATTACTAAGATTATGTCATTTTTGGATTCTTTGGCTCAGGGAATCTCTGTTTTCAATCTGCCTTGACCCCAAAAAGAAAATATTGAACACGAGTTCACACCTATGCTAATGTACACTTGTTTACTCATAATTCATAGCTTATTCCAAAACTTTGAGGTAACTGTTATATAATCACAACCACAAAAAGAAACCCGCTCTTAAATGTACCTTGTGTGATTTGTGGACTGATTTAGTGAAATTCCGTGTGCTTGGCTATTATTCCAGAGGATGTGTCTGTACCTGTTGTGCAACTCATTCTGCTCTCCCACATGGTGATTGTGTTTCCAACACAAAAAGGCTCTACATTGATGTTCAATTGTTCTCTTACAGGCTGGCTGTGAGCCAGCAGCTCCTTCATGACACATGGAGCTGGTACACTATCAGCTCCCCTCTCCTCTTCCTGTCGGCTTTCCTGGCGGTGACTGAAGCAAGTCACTCTAATACAACAATGATGGTGATTTCACTCTGCTTATCGAAGCGAGTAAGTACTTAAGCAGCTGCTTGTACTTTGATCCAATTTACTTCCTGAATGTGTGCTTCCTCATGCACAGTAAACAGGACTGCCTGTGCTGTCATTAGTTGAAAGCCAAAGCAAATAGTTCATGATTTTTAATTGCTCTGTTTGTTTTTTTGTTCTGAGCTGCACAGTAGTTCTGTTAACAGAACATGAGTGACAGGCCTTCTCAATAGAGGACGTATTTCAGGTACCAATTTGTACTTTATGGCAGTAGCTCTAATTCAATATTGCCAATGGAGCTCCGGCGGTTGGATGGAATAGCCATACCTTGAACACGGCAACCTTTAACATCACTGTGTGCTTGACTCATCCCCAAGGACGGGACAGATAAAAGATGATCAGCAAGAAAATTGATAGCACTGATTTAATAAACATCCTCAAAATGATCCCCGTGACCTGCAGGTAGTGCGGCAGTCGCTCGCACTTCGCCTGGGTTAAAGAATCAAGTGAGATGATTCATTTGAGTGACTGAGGCGGTTGAGTTTGATGGATCATTCCTAAAAGCATCATTGCTAATCTTCTGCTCCTTCTTTTTTAGGTTATTCACAGATCAGTGAGTTTTCCGGCTAATCCCGGACCTGACGCTGCTCTTGCCTGTGTACATGGTATTCATCATACTCTGACAGGGAGAGTCCTTCAGACGACAAATAACCTTCAGAGAGGGGAGGCAGGCGAGCAGTAGGTGTGCAGTTATTTTGGATACATTTCACAGTGGAGTAGGAACGCTGCACGGGGAGATGTATGGTGTCCTTGTTGGGTGCGGAGAGATGGACCCCTCTCCGTTTCCCAGCATAATCATTCTGAGCCTCAGCCATGCCTTCGACAACTCAATCAGACAGCCCTCTACCTGTAAAGTGGCTGGGTTGATTTGATTGCCATTTTTATTGGATCCCGGTCACATAAATCAAACCAATGGGGACGGCTGTACAGACGTGACCACTCGTCATTCGCTAGTAGCCTTGGAAACATTGTTTCGGGGGCCGCGTGGCTGTCATAGGAGGTAAATCAGGGGGTCTGAAGTTTCTTTCCTCCAACACGGGAGCGTGGAGTTAAATCATCTTGAAAATTGATGTCACCGTGCCCAAGTGTTTTCACCTATCCCTCAGATAGAGTCCCATCAGCTGGTGACAATGTCAGCACTTTTACCCTTCTCTCAAAAAAAGGATGTTTCCTGTCCTCAGGCCTCCAGGCCGGTTGTGGCTGATAAAAGTAGTTTTTGCCCTGACCCTGTTTTTTCATTACAGATTCTTTGTTTGCTCGTGGAATGGAATGGAATGTTCTGCAGGTAATCCTAACATTTAATAACTTCAGTCTTATACTGGTAAATTACTTGCAAATACCTGACGACAGAATGAGTGACTTTGGAGGGTTAAGCCTATTTGTATTGTGAGAGCGGCGTATCCTGTGAAGTAAAGTTTACAGTACTAATCAGGCAATATAAACTCAGGGACTCTGTCTGTGTATTGTGCGTAGCTAAGCACTGTCTGGTAAGCTATTTGATCCCGTGTGAACTGATTAAGTCTATCATGTCCACCAGCGCTTACAGTGGGAACACATTAGATTAAATACAGGTAGCTAATTTCCTCCTCTGCATGGGTGAGTGGGAGTGTGAATGAAAGTGATGTAAAATTAATTCAGACCTCTAAAATTTTGATCACGCCGAGGCTATTTTGGTTCTCGTGATGACAAGTAATAGGGGGTTGTTGCTTTTCTAACCTCGCAGTATTACCACGTTCGCCTATGGGGGTTTCAGGATCAATTTCATTCAGCATAAATATCACTTGATCTGTAAAACAAATTAGAAACAATAAAAGCCATAAAAAGGCACCCAAGCTCTATTGAGATGTCCCTCCTAGCCATGTGTCAAGACTGGAGACATTAATGATACACAGAGGAGAGAAAATTACCATCTAGGATACGTCCGAACCAGTAAACTGGTAAACAAGCTGGCCGTTAGGAGTGGGGATGATTTGAATCAACAAGGGTGAACAGATATGGATACTCGGCGCATTAGTGTTAATAGGAATAGATTATGGAGGGATTTCGTGGAGTGACCTTCAGTGCACTAATTGAAATAGTATTCCGAGTCAGCAGTGGAGTAATCAACTTAAACACAGAATCATAAATCATCATGAATAGCGCTGTCACAACCAAGCCATTAGCCTTGTGTTTTCTCCCCAGCAACCTCATGAAAATATCTGCCACACCGATCCGTAGGTTAATAGGAACAGAAATGGCATTTAGAGTCTATTTGGATCAAATGTACGGCGAGCTTGAAAGCAGAACTTTGCTAATTTGCAGGTAATGTGAATTGATGTAGTACGGGTTGAAGATAGTTCAACGCAGTAAGCGCGTGGAGAAATGTGAAAGGCATGCCTGCTGCAAATATGCGCTGGCTCCTGTATATTAGAGCTTGATAGAGCCTCGATCATAACACTGCGGTGTGACATGTCTTTCCTCAGTGCGACCAAGGGGCCCAGCAGTGGCTAGATATATTATCAGGCCGGGGTTAGGTAATCATGTTGGCTTAGTGTGACCTTTGTCTCTTGTTATTAATTATGGCTGACAATAATGCAATAAATTGTGGGACCTTAGAGCTATACTTGCCCGCTCTGGGAATGTGCAGAGAGCAACCAGGGTGATCGTTGCACCATCCGCAACAAAGCTGCATGTCTGTGCATCGTTGGTTGCCTCTCAACCTGTTCCAGACTGTTAGTGTCTACTTGTGTCTGTTTTCTAACCACACTGCTGCGGCTTGCGGTCTTCAAAGAGGGCTAATCCGCGTAATGCACGCTTATTTTGGTCATTACCACCTCTCTTTAAAATGCCACAGCTCATTCAAGTATTGATACAGAGCGCTTTGTCAAAGTTTACAACATCTTTATTAATATCAACAAGTGCTCTCGTAAATAGCTTTTTAATTGCAAGTAAAGTGAAGGAATTAGATACTAAACAGTCGGTTAGCGTCAGTGAAACGTCTTTCACACAACAATACCCCGCAAACTTGTCAGAAACGCTGATAAGAGGACCGATCCTGAGCGCCTACACGGCATTAATCAAATAGCAGGTCTAATTAAAAGCGCTTTAAACAAAGCTTTTTTTTTCTAAATGTTGCTCAGGTATGGCAATAATTTTTGATCAGCCAAGCCTGGAAGACAAATAATTAGAACTGCCACAGCGGCCTGATGAGTGATGTCAGCATCTCCGAGTGACCTTCCCCTGCTAATTAATTTTCATTCCAGGGAAAAAAGACCCCGTTGTTGCACATTATTAATTGAGTTCATGAAAAGATGCACCTGATTAATTTTTGTTGATAATACTTGTCATTCTGGCCGCCGTTCGCAGTCATTTTATGGGTTTTCATCTTAGTGTTTTTCAAAGTTGATCTAAGTCATCTTTACTGGAGATTAATTTGTCCAAAGGAGAGCCGCCCTGGACCAACAGCAAGCAGGGCCCCAGTCTACCACACTTAGATGTCTGGTGCACACGTAGTTCAGCACCTGTATATGATTTTTACCCTAACAGATCTAACTTAGTCAATAGAAAAGAATTAACTTATACTACCGTACCATGTTGCATCTGCGTTTGATATAATCTGTCATGAAACACAACTTAAATTCATAAATACCACAAAGCCAAAGACTTATCTGCCGAGTGAATTTTGGGTTAGTCAAAATGGTTTTGTATGAATTAATTAGAAGTGTAATCCGTACAAAACCATCTAGCCTAACTGTGATTTGTTACATGGCAGACTACAAATATCCCCGGTAGTTTGTTCTAAGTAATCTGTAAATGGGGGATAGAGTAAATGGTATTTTAAATTGTTTTTCCCCTTATTTATGTGGGTAAGTTGAATATGAACATTTTACAGTATACAGCAATGGCCTGGGGGAGCAGTTATGGGAGGAGGGGTTTATACACATACACACTCATGCATGGGAGCTGCCCATCACAAACCTCCTGCACTCATGACTAGGGAGCAGGCCCACTTGAGGAGATGGGGTTTAGTGCCTTGCTCACAGGCACTTTGGCAGTTTTTGTTGAGGGTGTGGAGGGCACTTCTTCCTCACTACCTCAGTCAAATTTCAGTTGACTAAGGTAGTGTTTGAGTCAGTCACAGGATTTAAACAGAGGAAGGCATCAACATTATTTTCAAAATGACGCCGCTCCAAAGTTAAGGGGTTTAAGCTGTTTTCATGACGAGGTCCATACCTCGGTAATGTTTTGTTTCCCGTATAACTGGAAATTATCGAGCGCTGGCAATGCCTTGTTCACGCAATGCCAATGCAGGCTTTAGCTTTAGCTTCCTGGCTAACGTTACAGCAAACTGGCATAACTATTAATGATTTCGAAACACTGTGCAAAACATAAATAGCTTACATGATTAATGTCAAACAGGGCTGTAAACTGTGACCTACCTTTTAAGAAGTGAAATTGTAAAAGCTGTAAAAGTGTCCATGTTTTGGTGAATGGGTATATGTAACAGTATTTACATCCAAAACAAAGCAGTTGATGTTGTGGCATGCTAATCTTGCCACAGGCTTCTCTGTCACTTGTTGCTAAAGTGTTGCCAGGTTAGTTTATTTTATTTTTTTTTTTTTTTTTTGTAATTATATTAATAAATAGACAAGCCACAAATGGTAGTTCCTACCAAAAGGTGTTGGCAGAAATCAGGAAATAGAGTCTACTTGTGTCTTTCTTTAATACAAATGGGGGTTTGTTTGATCTGTATGCCTACTGAGGATTGAGAGGGGAATTTGATATCAAATTGAAGTACAGCATTTAGCCAGTGGTTTCAGCGGTCAGGCTCATAACCAAGCAATTGTAAGCAATAAATTGGTGCAATAAGTTACAATAAAAGTTTTCAGTTACAGATCATTACATTAATACATTAATTATTCAAATGTATTGTAAAATTGCAAGGAATTGGTTTAGAATTGCCAGACACACTGCTACAGTTTTGGATTTTTGGACCTACTAAACTTTTGGGTCTGGCTGCAGCCATGGTTAATTTATTTGTCGTCACAAAGACCTTTTAAAACTCAAGTCACTTCATACCATTTCAAGTCATTACTTGCCTTGCTTCTTTACAGCTGATGAGGCGGTTATACTGTCAAAACTAAGGAAGTTCAAACAATTGAATCAGTTCACTGATATTAGTTTAATCAATATTGGTAAACATGAACAACTCTATCCCTAGGTTTCCCAAGTTTCCATAGAGCTTAGCCCCACAGGATGTTTGTTTGAGCTAATACAGTAATAGTGCATAATGAACCATAACATGCATCCCCACAAAACCATCATGGGTATTCTCAACTTTTTGATCATCAACGGAGCTGTAGGTATGTGACTGACCTCCCTGATTCAGGGTGGGGACATGGTGGTGAATGATCACTTATATGGCAACATATGAGGACTGATATTCACTGTTATACTATTTGTACTATTTTATTTCTGTCATCACTCGACCTTTTAGAGTTGATACATTTTCACTGGATAGCAATCGATAAACCTAAACTTTGAAATGAATGTTCCCTCTGTTGTGTTGAATACGCTCTTGTTTTCAGGAAATGGAATTTGGAAATAGGGGTAAATGCTCCAAAATGCTGATGCAGTCAGTTTAGCTCTTTCTGTCTTGACAGAGCTGAATCTAAACCAACCCTTAACTGCAAATAAACCCCCGCTCCCAATGCACACAAAGAGAAAAATGTATATCACTGCCTGTGTAAACACAGTTACAAATAAAGTTTTGCAATGACTGAATGCTACTGTGGGCACAAACTGAGGGCTCTTCATGGGGATTCAGTTGCAGTATTAAGACCCTTTCCTGCTGTATTGCAATCAGTGATCACTGATAGGTAAGCATAACCTGATTCAATTGTTTCAAAAGTAAATAGCGGGAATTCATGTAAGTCAAAAGACATCATAATCAGATGAGGAAAAAACATTATAATGCCTGTATACTTCTTAAACCTCAATAAAATAGTTAAATGAACTGCTATGTTATGGTTCAACTCAGAGCCTTCCCTTGCTTTTTGGGCCCTAGCGAAAATAGATGTAGAGGCCACACTGTTAAGACAACATGCTCCTCCAATATTCTTGCTGGCTAGCGTCATGTTTTGTTGGCTAACATTAGCTAGCTCCTTGCCTGCTTGGCTACACACAGTGGCAACAAAGCTATTAAACGTTTGTTTATGACAGTCATGATATAAGAAGACTATGGCATTTCACATATATTGTATTCCTCATACATTGAATTTGTTCTTGCGCATCCTCTTTTTTCAACGTTTTCCCTCTCTCTTCTCGCCACCTGACAGGTAGTGCGTCATGATGATTGGCAGTTTGATGTGCCCTGTGATTGGCTGACTGGTCTGCTCCTTCACCAATGAAACAATAGGAATAGTGATGAGACAGGTTGGCTAGTTAGTATATGTTTTATTGTATTTTCGATTAGCTGAGTGTACTTAATACCGTTCAGGAGGAAAACATGACCAAACGTGCATTTTACGTTGATTTCTGTCATCACTGGACCTTTTTAGAGTTGATACAAAGCCTAGATATCTTAATTTCTGCTACAATGGCATCATTCTGTTGCCATCAAGGACCTGGAAAAGAATCTTCATGAAAGTTTGTGAGGACATCCTCAGCTTTCTGAGACGCGTTCAACATTAACACAGCACCGTGATATTCAAAGCTGCCAGACCTAGTTCTAATTAAGATATTGATAATGATCTATGGATAAATAAAGCAAACTAATTGATTCAAGTTTAACACAATAAGAACAATCCCAACATGTGAACGTATTCAAAGAAATCCAAAAATGAAAAAAAGTGAGCTTGTTTATTATTGTATTACGTATCTGGGTTTACAGTTGCTGTTTTGCTGTATCCTTTCTTTTGACTTCAGAGTCATGAAACAGAAACCTCAACAATGCATTTCAAAGGTCTTTTAAATACCTTTACAACCACGAAAGCCTGCCATTGTATGATAAGCTACAAATGTAGAGTGGTGTCTGAAAATCCATTTAGAATGAATAATGCCAAGACCATTCTTGCTAATGAAAAAAAGTGAAATTTATCTGAAGAGGCTCACAGTCATCTTTGAAATGCACGATGTCACTGAGCTGGTATAAATGCAGGCTTTAATGGACACATTGACAATGACCCAGTATTGTTCTTGACAGTAGATGATGTGAATAGCATTGCTTGTCATTGTTGTCGTGGAACTATTAATAGATCTATAAATATAGTGGGCAAATTGTTGATTTTTTTCCCCCTCTGTGGTTTTTGATATGCTCAGCACAATGAGGAGATGAATTAGGACTAATAAACAGGTCTCATAATTCTGTCTCTAATTGGAGGATCATTATATCTCTTCCAGAGAGTTGCCCACAGCTAAAGCCTTTAACAACACTATTTCAAACAGGACACAAAGGCCTTAATGAATACTCCTGTGACTTCGCACCATCCCTCACAAAGGGACGCACATATTCTGTTTTTTATCTTCCACATTAGTTCCCTGTAATTGTTGGATTGAGGTGCAAGATGAACCACGCTTTCCCTGTGAGTATTCCCTTGGAAATCGCAGTAATTATGGTGAGGTTGTATTTTGGTTAAAGAGCTAACAGATCATTTGAAACTTCACAACAACACATTCAGGAAGTTTCTCAGCATCTGTGAGCACCTGAAGATGACAAATACTATGTATCAGATGGTGCAACAGTCTGCAGATGTCTTACAATATCCTTACATGCATACTTACTATGCATTACCATTAGGGCACAATAACAGAAATAAGGAGAGCAAATGTAATGCATGCTCAGGGAATGCGTTGAAATCTCTGGGTGCCATTTGCTCCCATCAGTGTAGCTGACAGAGTCATTAGAGAGCTGCTGCAGCATGGCTCTGGGGTCGCTCTCCTGTAAATGGCCCCGTTGGATGGGTGAACAACCTTCACACGGCTCCATTGGCTCAGAGCACTTCACTAAAGCTAATAGGTTATAGTCGTAGAGATGGGTGACAACAGAACGCGTGTTAACAATGGATAACGTGGAGAATGGACCGCAGTTATCTAGTGCTTTCTCTGTCTCGCTGTTCAAAGTGTATGACATTGCATCAAGTGAATTTTAAGCGTTTTTCCGACTGCAATAACAGCCAGGTTTGAGAATTTTTGCATTAGATGTGTGACTTCCGCGCTAATGCCGAAGCCTTCTTCTGTTAGTGACTAACGCGATCACTCTCGGACGGCCGGAAAACCAAAAGTGCTGAAATCGTCTAAATGATGAGCCAAAAGGATCTGTGGAGTTTTGCATATCACATCTCCTCTATGGCTTTATGAAAAAGGGTGAAAAAGGTCAGCTCCATATGCATATAATTTGGGGTTACGTTCAAAGTTTGGGTTTTAAGCTTCTTGATGAAAGACAGCTATGAATAAATGTAATCTTTTCTCTCACGTTTGGTCATTTGCTGAGGGCTGGGGAGAAAGTCTTTGTATGCTCTCTCGCTATTAATATTCTTTGTTACTGGTCCTTGAGAATCACTGTCCTTTTGAAACACCCCAGTATAAAACCATTGAACAATTCCAGTGATTTCAGATATTTTATTTACAGAAGTCAAGTTATCAAATGTATCTATCCAATTGACCCTCATACGATCAGAGAACAATTTGAGTCGGGGGACGAGATTGTCACCGAAATTGACCCACTCTCGCGTTTTAATGTCCTCAGTTTGTCACGGATGAGTGAATAAGCAAAGTTGAGGCCCCATCGGAGAGAAACTTATTTGCAGAGCAAGGGAAAATACAGCGCGACGAGGGCGGACTGTCAAAGGCGTGAATGCCATTCATCTGCTAACCTGTGCAAGGTGGGCCTGGTTGATGTCCTCCTCCTTTGGTGGGGAACATATGTCCACGGCAGCTGTGCCACCGTGAATAGGCAGTGATTGTGTGCTAGCTAACTGCATTCCTGGGAGCCAGGCCAAGTCTGAGTGGAGTGAGCTGTCCCATTTTTTGAAACAAGCATCTTCCACATTCCACCTGATTTACATGTTTTTTTCTTCTTCTCCACACAGCTAGTGTCCATTCATTCCGGCCAAAATAGCATCCGACTTAGAAAGTATCGTATGTTTTTTCATACTTCAAGCGAACTACCTTAAGGCCCGCGACTCAAACAGCTGTGTTACTGTGCCTTCCCTGTCAAGAGCTATAGGTTCTAGTGATATGAAGGTGGACGTTTCCTTATCCAATCAGTCTAATTCTATATCTCTTTGGGTGAAAACAAAAGATACACTTTCTTTTTGTGTTGGCTAGATTTGATAAAAGTGTTTCCTCTGATGCCTTGTACAGGTTTAAGTTTAGGTTCTGTTTCCCCGCAGCCCCTCATTAGTACCATTGTCGCTGGATGAACTGGGTGACGGGGAGATGACCTGAATCCTTGACACCTAAATGATTTCATGTCCTCAAATGATTGAATAAGATGTAATTAAGGCTCGGTGATGTTGAGTATTTTGTGCTTGGGTGTAATCGTTATTTTCAAACGTGGTATTTATCCCTTCTCCAGCGAATTCAAACACCTGTAATTGTTATCAGATAGTCGCACAGGAAAACGGCGCCTGTAAAGTCAATCGAAACGTAAACATTACGAGGAGGTTGCGAAATGGAAATCTCATTTCTGAGGGGAGGAGGGAGG
>OMOT01027694.1:0-10844 GCA_900312575.1 Acanthochaenus luetkenii | reverse complement strand
GCTGTGTGTGTGTGTGTGTGTGTGTGTGTGTGTGTGTGTGTGTGTGTGTGTGTGTGTGTGTGTGTGTGTGTGTGTGTGTGTGTGTGTGTGTGTGTGTGTGTGTGTGTGTGTGTGTGTGTGTCTGTATACACACACAAATGTGTCAAGGAAATATTATTGTATGTGCATTGCTCATTTTAGAACACATTGTAGTTAAACTCTTTATTTGGGATTGTTGATCTGACCCCTCTAGGCGCAGCCGTCGACAGGATGTAAAGTACGGCAACCCGATCCGCCAGTGCCGAGGTTATAACTCTAACCGTGAGTGTCAGGAACAAAAAATACAAACACTACAATCATAATTTAAATCAGCATGACATTACTTAAACGATATAATGGTGCATTGTTGTCGGCTGACTTTTTTTTGTGTGCCTAGTTCATGTTTTTCTTCTCACCAATAATACATCAAACACACAGTATATTCATCATATTCTTTTATAGCCAATAAGAATACTCTGGAGACGGTGCAGTACGGGGTGGAGGGCAGCACTACGTTCCTGGAGTGCCAGGCCAGGTCTCCCCACGTGTCTCTCAAGTGGCACCTGCAGAGGGAGAACAGTGACAGGAGGAAAGAGGTGAGCAAAGCTCTCACTGAAATGCAGTAAGTTGTTTCTCTACAACCATTCGGGGCTTTGGAACAGGTCTGCAGCGTGGGTCTATATTTGAACAACGGGCTGTGGGCGGCCTCTGAATGATGGTGCTGATGAATGAGCCAGGAAAGGATGAAAGAATGAATTGTGTCCAGATTATATCATTGACCGCTTCGCTGTCCCTTGCAGATTCGCTCAGAGGGCCGCACCCTGAAGACAGAGCAAGGTCTTCTGATCCGCTCACTGCAGTCCTCTGACAGCGGCATCTACCAGTGCACGTCCACAGAGAAGAACTTCAAGCACACACTCGTCAAATTGCAGCTCGGGGTCCTTTCCAGCCGTACGGTCAACAATGTATTGGTGGACACGGGCGGTCCGGCCCTCCCTCCGCTCCAGTCCAGCGCCTGGACTCCGAGTGCCGGCCAGTACAAGGACCTGCTGACCATCCTGAGCCAGCCAGAGATGGGCCTGATCAACCAGTACTGCCAGGACTACTGGCAGCTCGGAGACCCGCTGCTGGGAGCCATCAAGGCCAAAGACCTGAAGGAGCTCAAGGAGCAGAAGAAGCCTCGCAACCGCCGGCATCACAGGGAGGGCGAGGAGGAGGAGGAGGAGGAGGAAGAGGAGGAGCAAGAGGAGGCAGAGACATGAGGAGGCCATCCCCTTGTCTGAAAGGCCCTCAACCACCCTGTGAAAACTGGGAGAGACTCATTGAGAATAATGACGTGAAAAAAAGTTCAAATCTACAAACCGGAAAAAAAGCAAACTGAGAAAAAAAGAGGCTTACAAACAAAATCCCACATACATCCCTTCTAACAGTAAGATATATGATACACAGTATTTATTGTAGGTTGTATATAGTATCATTCTGTGGATTTCTTTGTACTTATAGAAAAAAAAACATGCTCTTTGTGTATAGGTACCGTTGGGGCAAATATTATTGTTATTATCGGCGTTAATTTTATTGTTGCTGTTACTGTCATTACAAGAATCTCATCTTTCATCGGTCAACATCGTATGACATTGGCGACTGTTTGGAATGTGTTAACTGGCATGTGAACTGTTGGGAGTGAGCTACAAGGAGCTCTTCATGATGGGGAAGTGAATTGTGGATCAGGGCTGACGGGATCTCTCTTGTTTCTTGTTTGCTTTGGCTCAATGCCGGGACTCTTAAATCCTGGACACTTCAGGAATCCCTGCAACCTCCTCGTGGTTTCACGTGGACAGACACTTTTTATCGTAAGGGATCCACAAATTGTCCCAGTTATTGGGGGGAAAACGGTTCTTTCTCCATGGGAACCCATGGGAACATCCAAATGACTGTTCAAATATCCTCACTGTTGTAAATGGCCCTTTTAACAGGTTATTGGTATCTTGCCCTGATTGGTTATTTCTTCTATTTCCTGGTTGACTCGAGGATTGACTTAAAAACGATGCAACATCTTTGCTACTTGTTTGCTCGAATACAAATGATGAATATGTATATTTGCTTAACAAACAGTTGAAAACAGGATTCAAATGTCAATTGTACTTGCAATGTCTTTTCCAAATGGCCATGAGCTACAGTTTTCATTGATAAAGTAATGTTGCTGGAAATAGTTGTCAAATAAACTTTTTAATAACAAGAGTGAGGTGCAATAAAGGGTCAAGGTTTTGCACAAAGGGAATTGTTCTTTAACCTTCAAGGACTCGGGAAACAAACTTTGGAAGGTAAATATCCAAAACATTGGCCGGGGCCAAACGGGGCGAACACACTTGTGCAAGGTGTATTTTTCTTTCGTCAAAAACAAATGGCAATCCAGTTTAAGATGAAAGAGGTGCCCAGGTCAGGCAGCAGTGTAGGCTCTAAGCACGAGACATCTCTTGTTGTTTCTTGGTGCGTTTAGATCCTTTGACGTTCATGCGTGAAAAAATTAATAAAATCACATACATATGCACAACAGAGCATTGTAACAATGTTGTGACACTAACCAAAATATTGGGAAGCTGGCTTTTCATTGTGTGCATGAACCTGTATTTGTACTGTAATTCTGATAAGATACTATGTGGTCGTTTTTCTGTTCTTCATCTCTAGAAGTGCACAGTATGGTCTGAGGGACATAATCAGTGCAGCAAAAGAAACACAAAATGGGGAGGACAAATGCTTTACATAAAGATGCCCTCACTGCAAACATACCCCTGTATAAAGAAAATGGATGCATCTTTAATATGGACTTTAATATAGATTTGGCATGGCCATTTGACATACAGTACTTCCAGTTGAAACAGCATGTTGGGGAGGGAGGAATCATTCAAAAGTGTAAACCAATGGCATATCCTTTAGGGAGAGAAAGGCAGTTTTATTTGATGGGAGGGATGTTCAGAAATCTGTGATTGTATTATTCGGGTGGAATTTTTTATTTACACCCACTGCTACGTCAAAGCAGTAAGTAACCACTAAAAATACAAAGTATTGGGATTTTTATAGAAAAATACAAGACAATACAAATGTTGTACATTTGTTGGTATTTATTGTTAAATTGGTGCATATCATGACATGGGAAATGAGCCAACAAGGTGAAAAAGTCATTTTCATTTGATTGTGACTTTAAGGGCCTTTAACTGTATGAGAGTATGGATCTGAGGTGTATGAGTCTTTGATATATTCTGATACATCTCTGACACTTGATTCAGGCTGTATAAAACAATATGTACAAAGGCCTCTGGGAAGATGCATCCATGTTTCATACAGGGGTATCTACAGTATATCAGCTCCTCAATATGGGATTAGTCTGCACTCCCAGAGTCAATCAAAACAACTCCCGATTCTCTCTTCCAGCTGAGACCAGGGGTGTTACAGCACAAAATGCAAAGAAGAAAGGTTGTACAATTTGTTGGTATTTTTAAGATGTGTCTTTACTTTTTGAGTGTTTTTTGTTTTTGTATTTTTTTCATTATCAGTTAAGACTTTCTGAAAAAGAAAAAAACTAAATGCACAGAGGTGATGTTATTGTATTGTAAATTACTCTCTCTTCCCTTTCCATTGTTGTTGCCGACTAATAAATTAAAGCTCTATATTTTATAAGAATGGAATGCTCCCCCCCTTCATTGTGATTGGCTTGATACTGGATGTTTTCCATGTTCTGCCCAGAACCTTCTGGATCCTTGGAATAAAGCTGTACCCATTAAAGAGATATGTATGCACATTTGTATAAAATATACACATGGTATTTGTGTTTTTAATGGGAGAACATTGGATGAGTTTTTCTCTCTCTCTCTCTCTCTCTCTGTTTTTATGTCTGGGCATTATGAATATGAATTTAGCAAGTTCCTAATCTCTATCATTCAATACAGGTGAGGCCTGATGAGTGCTTAAAGGAGCATTAACTAAGGTGTTTAGTGTCCCGTAGCACAAAATCGAGCAAGTGAACAGCGCGCAACACATTTTGTTCTCAAGCCAAAAAAGCAAATGAAAAAACAGTAATATTGTGCATTGCTAGCTTGTTGTTGTATTATGAAAGTTTGACATTATTATTTTTGTCATGTACAGGCCACTGTAAAAGTAAATTACGAGAAGATGTCTAAACTGACTGGTATACTTATAATCCCAAGGCCAGTCATTATCTGGTCAAATGAGGGCATTAATGACTATGTTACTCTAAAATAAAATTTCTGCATGTCCATTTTAGTATTTTTTGGGGTATACAACAGACTAGTCTCAAGACCCCCAGTGGGTAGTATTATTTCCATCCTATCATGAATCAAATGGAGAGGATAATGGGAGGATGCGGAGGCCTTAGTCTGGCTCCAGCACCCCAGGGGGACAGTCTGTGGTCAAGTCAGGGTAGTGTGCTTTAGTCAGGCACAACAGGGTTTCTGCACCTCGTAAAAGCCTTGACGACAGAGCTGACCCCTGATCAGCCCAAGAGTGACTCACATTCTCCCGCAACGATTTAGGTCAGGGTCAAACAGAGCGAGAGAGTAAAAATAGTCATTGAGGAAGAGCACAGGAGTGGTTGAGGTGGAGGAGAAGAACTTAAGAAAATACCCCCACTGTGTCCAGCTCTCAAGGGTTCAGCCGTTGGATGAAGTCCCACAGTGTGCACATACAGCGAAAAGTAGGAGGGATGAAATGACAGGCCTATGTTCCTTACGCTGGTCAGATTAATAGAATATCTTCAGGAGCGGTGCATAGTTGTGTCATCATGTATGGTACACATATAAGGTGCTACATGTAGCATTTTTAAACACCAAAATACAATTGTCCAATTAACTGATATGCCTTGGTATAATTACCGTAAACAAATGAGATGATGGTTGAGACGATCTTACATCAATGGTATCGTTAGTGCTAGGGTTTCTCAAACGTAATACCTCATTTCCCATAAACCCTGCTGCTGCCTGGTGCAAAGAGGATGTTGCTTCATATCCCCCCCAAAATTAATGTAGTAATGAATTATTGATGTTGAAATTCTACACATAGCACCTTTAAGTATGAAGATTCACCTATCATAGGCGAAACCGTCCCGTAGAGAGAATCATCATAAGTTCATCAGTCCCCATGTAACCCTGATGACTCATATTTCAATTTGGAGGCTGGAATCTGTCTCACTGCAGGCGGGTGTGCCCAATCTTTTCACCCCAGCATGGGTTTGTTTCAGGACAGGACATGCTTGGAAAGCAATCACAGGCTCCCAGGCATCACTTGACGTCTGAGCTTCACGTGACTCTGTTGTCCCTGTTCCCATCCTGCCCCATAGACAGAGCTCTGTTCCCTCTGCATATCTGATCTCAGGGAACAGTGGAGCAGCCGAGGGGAGTCAGGGTGGGAGTTTGACACCAATCCTGACTAGAGGACACCGATGTCCAGGGTCAGCTGCCCCCAAAGTGGCTGTTTAAATTATGGCTGTGTCGTCATCCATCAAAGGGGATGTAGAACCTGATAATTTCAAATCCAGCCACCTCTGCATCTCCCAGATGAATCACAAACTGACTCGAAACCAAGCTTACAACATCCGTAATAGATGGCGTTTGGGGAATTCAACACTACCCACAACAAAGGTCGACCCCTGAGAATCTGATCAAAGGCATTTCTGTGCACCATTCTTTACAACACCACACGGAACAGAGAAGTATTATTGTGGGGCGTTATCGCCACATCAGCATATGACATGACATAATGCCAAGACATGGCCGTCACCAACATCAATCAAACGACTTGTCACTCAAGGAATACATGTCTATCTTATCAGTGTGTCTGATCTGGCTGTCTGTGGCTCAGGGAGGCAGACATGGCATTCTGTGGGTATCAACCGTCTGCGCCGTCTCCCTCACAGTGTGGAGAGCTGACAGATACTTACTGCATTGTTGGAGCAGAGAGACTCAGAACTCCGGCAGAGGTTTGGCATGCCATGAAACCGGCCCTTTGTTCACAGGCATCCTCCAGAAGACCTACAGCCTTGGCCACTGCTGCAGCCGAGCTCACTCCGTTGAAGAGATGAAGAGCTGACATCAATGCGTCAACCTGGGTTTTCTTGCAAAGTGGGTTAAAGAACTTAGCTGAGAAAGTTTCTCAATGTTTTATTGTATGTGTCCCACCAAATGTTGGACTTGAGTAACTCCCAGTTCTCATATTCTCAGACATTCTCATACAGTAACCATGTGAGGATGGGGCTCTGGGGAAAGTGTCGAATAACCATTGTCGACCACTAATACCCTTAAAAGTAAAGCAGCGACAAGAGGGAGCAATACTGCTCTCTGCTGGTTCACTGTAAGTAATGTGGCACTGGATTACAACAAGGGTCCTGCTTACAGCTGCATTACATTTTATCACCCAGTAGATGGCAAGCTGCACCAGTGTCTACTGTATATAGAATGGGTAATGTCTGTATATGTACTTTTGTTTTCTTGTGTTTGTGAGGGGAAAAAATAATTAAAAAGAATCGGTAATCTTATGTAATTCCCATAAATTCCACAATAATCATGTAGACCTTCATTTGAAATGCAAAAATGAACAGGCCAAACTAGCAATGTCTACATAATGTGTCATGTTGGTAACAATATATCTTTGCTGATTAAAATATGGAAATAGTGGTTATGCACCACACAATTTTAAATTCACATGAAATATAGCATTCAGTTATCAAATTCTAAAATAGACTATATTGTGTTTTCCTTTTGTGCTGCACATTGTTTGTTGGTTTTGGAAATGTATACCCCTTCACAAATTATGTTTGAGTGAAATATGTTTTCATTGCTGCTACCTCCAGCGTCCCAAAGAGTATTGTTTCCTCAAGAGGAGCTTGTGCATATCATCCCTGTCCTGCCAAAACCTCATATCTCCAACCTGTCTTACATCACAGAACTGAATAATTAAAGATTGATTTTCCCATTGACGCCTGTGGATTTCTGACATTTTATAATACTTTTTAGCGCTGGAGTCAAGACATAGGCACTTTTTCTAAATACGGGCAACAATGGCAACTATTTACATAAAAACTGCAACATTAGAGATGTGAATTTTCTGGAGGACCTCAATGTATGGAAGATATGCAAACAATACGCAGAGCCTTTGTGATGGATCTCTTCTTAACCTCTGCATGCTGATAAATCAATGGCACAAACCACATCCATTCATCATTGTCATAATCTTCATATCCCCTGGGGATATCGTCATCAGTTTGTCTCTGATGATGCCTGATAAAGTCACCTGCATACCCTGAGAGATGGAAACATCAATAGTGGAAGTGCATATTACAAGCAGAGCTGTGGAGAGCCCAGGCAGCTGTATGCAGTAGGACCTGAGAAGATTTATTCTCTCTAGATCATTTAACTCACTTGCTATAATTGACAAATGTTTCTCTGTATCCACTGCACTACATAGCCCATCCCACAATGTACAGTAACTATTTCAGTTTCACAAGATTTGTATATATTTAGGTTTGGTTGAGCCCATAGGATTCAACTTTTTAATATTTATCCATGAGCAATCTCTCAATTGCAGTGAAGACTCAGTGTAGTGCAATAGTGGCATGTAAAATTCTCATTTCCTCCTCCCCTTGGCAAGGACAGGCTGTGATCATTATTTTTTTATCTCTACATTGCTGGTTATGAGGAACAGGAAACTGACATCCCTGTCCCTCTAACACCGTTAATGAAGTAATCCCATGAGAGACACAGAGTTAGGATCCCCCTGAGCCCTAATGATTGTATGGGCGGCTGCATACGAATGTACAGCGGGCGTGAGAAAGAGGAAAGGCTCCCAAAAGGAAGCCTATTTAAGTTCCCAGTGGGGCTAGAGAGTGTGCTTCGTGCATTATCTTTCCAAGGCGGAGTAATTCAAGCATCCTGGAAAGTCTCACCAACTGGCAATGCTGGGATTCATGTCATATGAATTCACACCCCACCATGATGGGCGCTAAGCTTGTGCTAATTGAGAGAGTTTAGCACAGATGCTCTCCTCCGTGTTGGGGAGATCATGGTGTGGTGATATTGATTATTTCCAACATTTTCCTAAATAATCCTGCAAACCTCTGATAGAGCCATCACTTGGACTTGGTTGGGCAAGATTACTTTAAAAAAACGATGCTATGCACCTTCTGTCTACTGGCTGTCTACATAGTACAACTTGTCATTTCATGATGTCAATGGTCTGACACATGGCTAAGAAAAGTAGATGGAGAAAAATTTGAGATGATCATAGATGGGTAAACAGATGAATTACATTTTATTACCATCAAAGTCATCAACTCAGTCAAGGAGTACGGTACAGAGCTTACAAATGTGAGACAGGACTTACAGGTCACCACTGGTCCTGGCAAACATCACATATACAACTACGCCTGTAAGTGCATGGCAAAATGAACAGACACTAAATATGGTGAGAAATGCATTGGAAAAAGCATTGCTTTAAACTGTGTAACAGTGTTTAAACAGTATTTATTTACCAACTAAACAAAGAAAATGGACTACACAAAACACTATTCACATAAATAATCTCTGATATTCTTATGATTAAGTCCCTCATTAAATTCTACAATAGAAATAAATTAGATAATGGTATAATCTGCACACCAATCCACCGTAGCAAAGTTTCAAAGGTGTGACACACGTACATGTATAAATAATAGACTTTGGAACAACAAAGTCAAACCTCAGATTCTAAAAAATGACAGCAAATGTGTAGTTGCAACATTTTAATGTCACCATTGCGTACAATAAATACACAGCCTTAGTAAGACCAAGTGGGCAGTGCAGGAGCCCATGACACATTAGTTACATTTAAGTATGTAAGTATTCAACTGTCTGATAATTGTATTGAGAGTGACTGCTGTCTCGCTGTGACCAGGGAATGAAACCCCTTTGTACAGAAGGTGCTGTGAAATCAGGTGGGGACTCACATGTCAGAAGCGTGACCAATATGACCTCCCCACACGTATTTGACAGCAGCCATGTGTTAGTTAAGTGGCCATCTGGATGGGCCAGGGAACTGACCGTAGGCAAGGACTACAGACTCATGCTTACAGGTACATGGACTGTATTGAAAGGACACCAGGAATCAGTTTCTGCAGCCAGTTGAGTATTGCTCAATTTACTCCAGGGTGATTACAGAGAACTTCTTCTGTAGCTCATTGTTGACGCCGGAGGGGACCGGTGACAATTACAACGGATATATTGTAGTTATTGTTCGTCAAGTATAGCTGAAAATCTGTGCGATAAACAAATGACCAAATGAATTGATAAACAGACAAACAAATAAATACATGAAAAAATGTCATACAAATGCTGGTGAAGAAAGCTGAGTTGGTGAAGATGCCTCTAGGTGCCACAGGTGCCACAGGGGCTCATTCATAAAAACTCGGTAACTTTACCTAATGGACCACAGCTGTGAACAGGGGCCACATTACAGCTGTGTTATGCTCAGCTGTGGCGCGGGTGACAGCCAATCAAAACCAACATGTTCATTAGCTTTGCATATTTAACACCTTGCCCACGCCTGTGTGTCAGTGCAACGCGCCGCACAGACGTGTTACCCTCCTCCTCCTCCGTGCTCTCCTGCTGCAGCAGTTGCAGTGTTGCCTCATGATAAACCGAATCACATCAAATGGAAACCGGCTTTTAAAACCAGTGGAGATGAATCGCCGCAAAGCCAGTGTGTGAGTCATATTTATTAAATATTTCACCATGTTTCCAATAATAATTGATGCCCCGGGACACAACAGCACGTTATCTATTGTGTTTTTATTTTTTTGTGGTTTTTAAATCAACATGTATTTTCATTAGTTAACATTAATTTCTACAATATACAGCCTGTGTAGAGAAGGTGGTGTTTTTTGCACCGTGGTGTGCTTTTATTAATGGCTTTCACAATATGCAAATGATCAAAAGGGGTGGGAGTACGGGGAAAACATTATGGCTAATAACGACCTGGTATTTCACGTTTCCGAATGACGAAACACCCAACCGTGACGGTATCTGTCCCTAACGTCACACAAAACCTGCCGGTACGTTTTATGTATAAGCCCCAATATGTGATGAGAAAATGATGCACGTCTTCCCTTGTAAAACGCATGTAGTCTATTTACACACATTTCTTTTACAGTTACAACCGTATATGAAGACATATGTGGCATTAGAGTCAATATCCTAAGACAAAAGGACATAATCAAATCAAAGTAGATACAGGTAGAATGATATAGTCCAACAAACAATTCCTCACACATGATGGCTAAAGATGTCATGAAGCCTGCTGTGATGTATCCATAAAGACGAGATACAAATTAAGTTTGATGCATAGAAACTACTATGTAACAGGGACAACACATTTGCAAAACACAGTTACAGCAGGGGCACTAAACGCACCATATGAATGAACAGCGTAATGTACAGTAGGGTTTTGAAAAGAACATTAGCCTCAACAAGGCTTCTGCTTAGAGGCATGAGTGCCGTGGCGGGCGATAAGACAAGGTTGGCACAGTGTGTAAAGGCCAAGTAGAGCGTCTTTATCCACCAAGTGGTTATACATGTAAAATCAACAGCAAAAGGTGAGAACGCATGCTGTTTTGGCTACTTCTACGAAGGTCTCTATATACAAAGTCTTTACACTTACAGCTATGAGGTTCTTTCCTGAGCAGGACGCTAGCAAAGGAACATAGTGTCTGTGTGTGTGTGTGTGTGTGTGTGTGTGTGTGTGTGTGTGTGTGTGTGTGTGTGTGTGCGTGTGTGTGTGTGTGTGAG
>OMOT01027693.1:12090-27709 GCA_900312575.1 Acanthochaenus luetkenii | reverse complement strand
TAGGCAGCAATAAGAGGATTAAATTGGGGGATGTGAAAATGTCAGTTAAGGCATGTGAATGTACAGTGATGTGTACTTATATTGTATTTGATATAAAAAGAGGTTAACTGCAATGGTCTCTTGAATCCTGCAATTTTTAACTTGAAATACTGCAGTAAAGAACAAAGAGGTTGGGGGGGAAAAGGGGCAAAAGCTTGATTGTGCTTTGTTTTCCGATATTAAGTATTCAAATATGCTTTTCGGGTTTTTTCTCCCCTATTTTCTAATTCCCATTGGAAATCTTGACTTCATCGTTGGAAAACATGCTGTATGACCGCTCTCTCACTCCGGATATTGGATTATGGCGGCATCCACGCTGCTAGAGGAAAGCTTGACTCTGAGATCCGCTCTTTCTTCCAAAGATGTTGGCTACCAGTAATATTGGGAATGAAACAACATAAAAAGACAAACAATCTTGAAGCGCTCCTGCTGTGACCACGGTGGGGGTACTCTTATTTGACTACAGGCTACACCCTCCTTTATGCTGCAGAGAAAGCGTCCCTGTCAAACCCAAGCCCAGAACAATGGGGGCCAGCCTGGGGAAACAGGCCCATTTGCATGCAGCTGTTTGCCGTTTCCAGGACCACAAAGGCCAATCAAAGGAGTCTTAATGGAGGATGACAAGCGTCAACCAACGCCTTTGCTCTCTGTCTGTGCCAGCCCTCGCCACTCTGTCTCCCCTCCAAAAATGGCCCAGTTTTTTTTATTTTGCCTGATCAAACATTCCAGTAGTTTTTTTTTCTCCCCTCGTCTGATGTCCAGATGGAGGGGGTTAAAGGTTGGTTAGGGCAGGACCTCTTGAGAACAAAACAATCTTGGGAAAGTACAGCAAAGATTAGTCTAAACATGACTGTATGTGTCATGGTCTGGTGCTTCAAGTTGCCACATGCCAATATTCTTTTATACCAAATCGCCATTATCTTGCATTTCCTCTCCAGGGGTTTTCAAAGCTTCATGCTGTATCTCTGTGGATCTTTTCAGATGCACCCCTCTGAAAAAGTGCCACTTCCAATTTCAAGGGTGTTGATAGAAAACAAAATATGTATTATGAGTGGGGAATTGTCACCAGTCAGTTATAGGCTGTCAACTGGAGAAGAAGAGAAACTCCCAGAATGCAACACATTGAGAGGCGGTCTTGGCCCTTGCTTTCCTCTATTGAGCTCAATAGAGAGCTTAGCAGGCAGGTCAGGGGGAGGAATCTGAAAAGCTACTTTCCCCAAAGTCACTCGCTGACCAGAATGCATGATAAGGCGGCGTATCAACAAGGCCGCGAATACGGATCACAGCCAATTATGTCAAAATCAGAGTAGTTACCGTGGCAACATGATTTAACATTCTATATCATGTTTTATTTACTTGGCTTGGATTCGCCCGTTGTATCATTTTAGGTTAATCTGAGAGATAAAGAGAGAGCAGCCTGTTTTTCACACATACGGATTGTATTATGGATTTTTCCTGCAGTTTTCTTGACACCGTTTTCTCTGCAGCTGGTGCCCTTCTGTCGCAGTCTTAAACTGCTGCAAAGTTGAGCAGTCAAACAAAGCGCAGAGTGCAAGATGAACAGCTTTTCACACTTCCTTAAGACATCCACACTTGTGCACACAAACACTTTTCTCTCTTGCCAAAACCTTGCGAGCTTGTTTAAACCTTAAGAATCAACATAGAAGAATATCTGCATCAAAAACCCTTTGTTGTCACAAGGGTTTTCTATCTGACGGTGCCTAAATCTTAAGATCTTAAGCAACAATATGTCAAGCAAAAATATATTGCCTTGAACTTAGTCCTCCCACTGGGTGAAACAACTCCTTTATATACTGTACATTTAAACTTTTTAGACAGATTTATCATTACCTGCCCAGTTCCAAATTAGCAAGACAGTCATTAATGAGACCAAGACTCCACAGTTTGGAGAAGAGGCAATTTGTTCTTCTGGGCCGCCGGTACAGTCTAGATACTCCCCTTAATGGATGTAGTGTTAGCCTATGACCAGAGAGCGATCTATACAGGCTAGGGAGGAGGAGGCGGCTGGCAAGGCATAGGCCTAATCAATCGCTAGGCCTCTGTTGACAGCAGCATGCGATTATGCCATACTGGTCTGATGGATAGCCAGTGGACAGTGAGAGAAAGGAGGTTATGAAGGCTGTGCGTGTGTGGGTCGTGCAAAAGAAGGTTCCTACATTCAGAATTGTAAAACCCCACGGAACACATTCTTTCTGCCTGCTCTCTGTAGCTGGTGTGATAAACCCGTCACTCCTTCCATGAGGAATGGCAGGCGGGACGATCATTAGTCTTTGCGGTGAAGCCAGGGGACTCGCTCTGTGTTTTATCATCCACTATTCAGGTCTTCTGAAAGGTATGGGTAATTGTCGTGGTGATTTCACTTATTGGAATAGATGGAGTGACCCGACAGCCCTCCGCTTATGGCTAGGCTAGGCTGACATCTCTTAATGAGGTGATAAACAGTCCAGCTAAGCAGAATCTACTGGCCATTAGATAGATCATGGTATTTTATGGTAATGAAATGGCTAGTGGTGTAATGCAAGTGAATTTATACCATTAGCTGCACATTTTCTGACACGGCCACCACGCCTAGTGAGTGCAGACGTTTTTCCTTATATGAAATGACTTTAACATGATATTTTGACCAGCGTATGTTTCACAGATGTCTTACGTCTTTTCTATGTTTGCCCGTGTGACGTGTCGACTGACATAGAATACCGTTTGAATTGAGCGAGGCACAGCAGGCTGAAATGACTAGCAGACGTGGGTCGGGATTTCAGGGTAGGAATTTCAAGCCGGAATCACTTCAACTTTGAACAGTTCAAACAATGCTAATTGTGTCAGGCCCCGACTGTCAAAAGTGCGGGGATAATTAGTGTGAGGGCGCAAAACGAAACCCGGGGTGGTACGTGTGAATACATGACAATGCTTGGGAGCCAATGGGAACATGAAAAAGGTAACGGGCTGAAAGGAGGGCTAATTAGGGGAGAGCAGTGCAGAAAATACAAATGGTAGCTGCCCCCTCAGGGACACACTATTACGGCAAACAACGGCGATTATTGACAGTTCATGCAGTGCTCTGCCTTGCACTCCTTAAACGGAGCACATTTGCATTTTCTACTTGGGACTTGTTTTTTTTCCAGAGCTGCAAACGCTGTTACATTCTTTTACTTGTAATTATTATTTAAACCTGTGATAATGGATTTTCTGTCTGTCTTGTCCGTCTTCCTAATTCACGCTTTGCTTTGTTGTGACTCGGGATTTTATTGCGTGGGAAAAGGGAATACAACAAAATAACCCTTTCATTGTAATTTGTTGAGAGGGGGGACAGACCTGAGCGAAATAGTTAATTCCCCCCCCCCCAAAGCAGAGCTATTTGGCTGCGCTCCCATCTGCTGTTTTCCATGTATAGATTTTTCCTCCTGTGTGGACTCCAGACAGCCCCCTTCTTCGATCGCCGACACTGTAAAATGGATTAAATTGCACTCCATTCTGCTGGGATTCTGCCCTTTTCTCTATCTTAGTTTACAGTGCAAGTAAAGCAAAAGAAACAAACGAGGGGACTTGTAGCACTGTAACGCAAACCATTCTCAGTCAAGCTACATTTGGCTTTGTGGTGGATGTTGGTGGAGGGCTTTGTGTCGTACTGTAGCCTTCATATTTGCTCAAGGCTTTACGAGGTTACCACTGGTCTCTTATGACTTAGATTTTGATGTCTTAGCCAACATCCAGGACCACAGAGAAATGGAGAAATGTAGTTGTTTCGTCTTTCCCCACCCGTGTATCGTGTGCAACGGCCTGTCTGTTTAAAACTGTGGTCAACATTGGAACGCTGTTGCCTAGTTATTTCATGCCAAAGGATTTTTACCGCGTAATGTGTCGTCGTATTGTATTGAACCAGTGATCCTTTTTACTCGTTAATTTTCTTTGCCCCTTTGTTTTTGTCTGTCAGGGTTCAGCCGTGCGGCCTTGCCTTTTGGGCTGGTCAGGAGAGAGCTCTCATGTGAAGGATATGCAATTGATCTCCGCTGCCCGGGGAGTGACGTCATCATGATTGAGACGGCCAACTACGGCCGGACCGACGACAAGATCTGTGACGCTGACCCGTTCCAGATGGAGAACGTCAACTGCTACCTCCCCGACGCCTACAAGATTATATCACAAAGGTAAAAGGCTAGGGGATCTCGTTTCACAAACACAACCAGGAGCCCGGGGAGGTAAGGTATGGACCTCAGGGTGACGGGTGGTTTTTGCTCTGCCCCTCCTCTGCCGCATACAGACAAAACATCATATACAAAATAACCACCTTCCTTGTGCAACCACCTACACACTGGACAATTAATCAACGTCTTTGACATGCTTTTTCCCTTCGTTGACTAGTTTATGTAGGTGGCGTTGTGAAATTCAGAAAGCTGGGCCACAGATTAATTCTTGACGGGGCAGCAATCGACATCCCTGCACCAGGTTCTTCACACAAACCGCTTGTTGTTGCTGCTGCTGCAGTTTGTGAGTCATAATCAGACAGACTGTGAGTCACATGAACACCCTCTTAATTCCCTGTCTGGGACATTGGGCTTGCTTTGTTCAAACACTGCATTGAGGTGGCTTTGCCCCAGGTATTGCGCAATGCCCTTCATCATACCTCCTATACGGGCGACACTCTCACCAGACGCTGCGCAACATTTCAGCTCGGCTTTTGCTCTACCCCCGGAGGTGTGTGTATTTTTAAAGGGCACTAAGTGAACTATTACAGAAATAGTAACCGGCTGAGTTCATCTGCTAATGTACTGCTCTGTCCTGACCCCCCCCCCCCTTAAGCTAGCTACTGTACATCATCACCCATCAGCTTCCATCCCTGCGGGTTTCCCTGTTTCATCTACTTATATTTACATATTATATTTACACTTACAGTATATTTACTCCCATGAGATGTGGGCATTGCAGAATAGCTAATCAAGTCTTCCCGTCTTACACTGTCTTGCTAAATTTACAGCCGAGTCTCGGTGCTCTCGTATAGTAACACACCACTGACGGTGTCCATGTCAGATTGACTGCAAACCACTTCAGTCTGCAGCAGATGCGTTGACAAGTCACTCTCTGACTTCCCGGAACCTCACTTCAAACTTATCTCCAGCGAAGGTTGCCTAGAGGCAATATGTGAGTGGGAGCTTTCAGAAGAGTCTGCGCCTCCAGCCCTTAATCAGAATTATTCTAATGATTCGGATCAGAGGAAGTGGGATCCTGACCATAATTAGGGTTGATGTGATAACCAGGGATGTTACAGCAGTCACAAAGCCTTGGGAGAGCCTGATCAAGCCTCCTGTTTGCAGCATACTCGAACCAGGGGGGGGTTTTGAGTGCCACTACTGGGAAGTTTAACAAAAGAGGCTGTAGCACCACAGACGCATAACACACACGTGGAAAACAAGTGGGAAGTCTGTTGCAGCCAGTGGCAGTTTTGTTGGTTTTGAAATTGTGACCAAAAAGTATTAATCAGCAACCCATTTTTCACAACACAAACAACTAGACGGAAATCAGACATCAGGCTTTTCAACAACAATGTCTAGATCAAAGTGTTTTGTCAGCTAGTTGATGAAAAAGTGGCTTGATAAAAGATTTATGGAGAAACTGATGTAAACTCAGGTTACTGGGCCCGTTTCATATTCAGAGAAATGTATGTAGACGGCATGACCCCTCTCTCTGCCTGCCTCGCTCCCTCCACCTCTCAGTATTCACTGTTGTAGGCACACACGCTATTCTCACACAAGAAGAGATCATCTAAACTTGCGTTGGCTTGTTGCAACAGCCACCTATTTCCCGACTCTGTAAAACTAACTGAATACATCTTTTACTTGGTCAGAGGTGCGGCTTTTTAAGTTAGAACGCAGGCAGGATGCTAACACAACCAAACTGTTTTGTTTCGAACATCAGAAGTCAGGTTCCCTTCGACTTATCTCCCTAATGTGTCTCGCATTCCATATTAGTGAGATCGCTTCCACTGATCTGTCATAAGTCAATAAAAACAACTGGACATAATGACGTCACGTCTACAAACTCCACCTATGTGTTATGTCAAATAGAAATAATTGGTATTAAAGATCCAGTGCAGTGATTCTAGTTGAGTCCTGGAAAGCTTGCTATGGATTGGAGTGTCATGTTTGCAGTATTTGATGGTTCATCTAACATTTACGGTACAATCGGTGCTAAAGTTAATTATTACCACTGAAAAGAAGAAGTAGTCAGTAGTCGTACTATTTTTACTGATAAAAAGCATTGATTTGAATGGAATATATTTTTGGCGCACTCTTCTGCTGTCACCCATTTCAAATGGGGGCAGTAACCTACTTTATATCTACTTTATAGTTAGCAGCGAGTCTCTTGAGCATTCACTGCAGTCAAGCCATAACAGTGTATCTCTTAAGTACAAGTACATCTGACACCACATCATCCATCAGTTATGTTAAAACCAGAGCTGGTAGTGCTGCTGCTAATTGTCAACTTTATAATGGATTTTTCACCCTTTTATTCAAGAAATCTATGACTGATAATTAGTTTCAAAGGAAGAGTTATTTATTTTCTTTTAATTTTGTAATAAATGAATTGAGTGCAGCTTGAAAAGCTTTGATGTCCCTTTCTGGTTAGTGAACATTTGCCTTTTTTTAATGATTAATTCCTTAAAGTTCCTTCATAGTTAAAACGCACAATCTAGGTTGTGTTTGAACTTGGTTGTGCTGCAACACATTTCCATTTTGCAGCGACAGAAAGCCTCTTGAATTACTAATGAACCTTTGAAAGACATGTCCAATGTTGAAATATATGTCCAACTTGCACGACTTTGCTTTTGACCTTCTGAAATATTTATCTCAGGCTTGCAAATTGTTGAATGTCCTATTTTGGTATATTTTTTCTTTCTTCTTGTGATGGATATCTGTTTGCCTCTGTTACTGCTGACAACATTCTCAATCCCGCGGCCTCAAGAGAGCTTGATTGAAGTGGAGCCAATTTCATCCTATATTTACACAAAATCAGTCCTCTGCTGTCCTTTTTTTTCCTCCTCCTCTGACTTGAACACTCAGACACATCTGCAAACACACACACACACACACACACACACACACACTAACTCACACATCAGACTTTTTCCCAAAAGGAACACGTTCATCAGCCAGGCCATTTCATATTGCAAGCCCAATATCTCATAGAAAGGACACATTCACATTGTGTTTGCTGTGCACATGCAGAGGATTCTCTCTGTGACATCCAGTCATCTGCATGTCACAGCCACCTGTTTAATTAATGTCTTCCCTTTCAATAGCGGCATGAAGACGCTGTTAAAGAAGATATATTCACCTTGGCTGGAGAAGTCCACATGCCATCCCTAATTCCTGACATGTCATTATCTCAATCACTCACATTAATTTAGTCTTTCTTTCATATTTTGTGTATTTAATGCTTTCATTCCCTTCTCTGTTTGCCAAGGGTCTAACTAGAATGCATATAATAGGGCCCTGGCTGGGATTTTCATCATTTTCATTGTAGCAGTACGGTGAACTTTTCCCCTTTGTGTTATTAATGTTGTCTTATCCTAATTTTCTTGCCGTGGGTAGTGCTTAAGTCATGCTGAAATCTCTGGTCAATCTTTTTTTTCTAGGTGCAACAACCGTACCCAGTGTGTGGTTGTCACTGGCTCTGATGTCTTTCCCGATCCATGCCCTGGCACCTACAAGTACTTAGAGGTCCAGTATGAGTGTGTTCCTTATAGTAAGTATCCCCCGTCCAAATCTCATATTGAACTCTTTTTTTGAATGTGTTTTGAATGTGTTTTTATATCAGACGGATAGTCTGAGTGCTATAACTACAGTCTCTCCTCTTCCCTCCTTCATAATGAATATGGTTGATCTCAGAATCTGCTTGCAAGTGTCGGGGCTTGTTTCACAGACAATGCTTCAATTAAGGTGGAAGTATGTGGAGTGAGATTAGCGTCAATGATGACAACATATTTTGAACTAGGCCTTAATCTCGAATAGTTAACACAAGTACTTTAAATGGCTTTAATTAGAGTGACTTAAAATGTGGTTTTGTTACCTCTGAATTATGGAGTCTTTCACTGAGATAATCAAGGACTGATTACTAGGAATTCATTTTCTATTCGGTGGAAATGGAGTAAGATATCAAAACCAACGTATCACAAAGGATATTAGACAACAACCCGAAAAAGTGATTAAAACTATAAAAACGATTTGGCCATGGATCAACTAAATTAATTACATTTGTTGGCTAAACCTGGCACTATTTTAAACGATAGCCCCTTTCACACATGAAACACGTAAAATTGCCGGATACATTTTTCCAGTAAAGGTAGAAGATTCTGTTGTTCACACAAGATATGCCTTTCTTAACGCAAAACACCATTCACACAACGCTGGCAGTACTGCTAAATTCCTCTGTTGTCATTTCACGGAAATTACGTTTAACCTTTGCGCCGGAGTCGCTGCAGTTTTGAAAACATGGCGGGTGAAGAAGACAACCCCTGACACGACAAGACATGACCCCTGTGCCGTTAAATTTACGGAACAGGCTGCATGTGTGAAAGGGGCTCAAGTCTCTGATATCTGATTTAAGTTATTGTATCTTAAAAGGGTGTTTTAGAGTGGAGCTTGACTTCATCCCTGCCTGTGAAACCAGCACTTAGTGTTTAATTTGATGAATTGTAAACTTTTTCTGACTTATTCACTGTTCTTCTCTTCTTTCAAACAGACCTCCCTTCCTCCCTCCGTCTTGTTCCCATCTAACCTCTTTGTTTTTAAACTTCCAATCTTTCACGTTGTCTCTAGCCTCCCTCCTCCCACTGTATGCAGCTTCAACGGTCCACTAAAGAAACCCCATACTAGACTGTTCATCAGTCGTTGCTCATTTGCCATTGCACTCTTGGGCTAATTAAAAGAGTTTGGTCTGTAACATTAGCACCAAGATATGTTCCTGTGTGTGGGCGAGCAAGCTTGGAATCGAGATTTGATTTGTGTTCATAAAGTTTGAACAAATTCCACCCCCAGTCAATACATGCCAAAAATAACTCCTGTACCGTTTCTCTAAGAATGTTATTCGGCTAAATATGCCTAGATTTTGACAAACAGTTAACTGTTTCTTTGTGCCATGCCATTTTGGAGAAGCATATTTAGAGGGTTATATTGTGCTTTTATAGTGGCCATTTGTTATTTTGTTGGCAGTTTTAAGAAGGAAGGAATGAACATTGTAATCATCTGAAGAGCATGGCACATAGTTTGTCTCCGGTCTTAACGTGTGTTTTTACATCCCAGGATGAGAGTCCGTTCACTAATAAACATTCTCTCCTAGCTCTTATCCCTAAAGCAGTCCCGCAGTTCACCTCTTGGTCATATCTTCCAACAAAGTCTTCTTTTGTACCTGGTAGTTGACTCACGATAACCTTTCTCTCCCTTTTGCACTCTTTTTGCTTTCTTTTCCAATGCCTGAAATAGAAGTGGAGCAAAAAGGTAAATGAGTGGTCTGGTCCTTTCCCCCCTCCGGCTCCTTGTTCTGTGGTGTTGAGTACAGCTCTCCTTACGTCTCCTCCCCCGTGATTGCCTCTCCTGTCAAATGCTAAACCCATAGGGGGATTGTTTGCAACACTGGAGTCCAAATGAATTTCAAAAACAGAATTTCAAAAGACATCCAGGGTCATCGAATAGAACATTTCTCAGACATGCAAACACAATGGGAAATGAATGTGGTGGTTTTTTTCTCCAGGGAATCTTGCTTAGCAGTCTGTATTAACCCTTGCAGAATGAGTAGTTATTAGAATTGCGTATATTGTCCTTTGGCTCAGTCTTAGTTTGCTTGGCCCAACGTCTGCTGCACCCATAGCACGTGATGTGAGATAGCGGTGATGGCTGAGTGAGATTGGCAAAGACTAAAATGTTTGAAAAGAAAACAAGAATGATCTGTGGTCCCTTTCACCCGGAGCCAATTAATTGAAAGCGTCTAAATGGGAACGTTGCCTTGGTCTCCCTCATCCATCAGCGGTTACTCTTGTCTTTTGCAACAGAAGTAGTGAAAATCCTAAGTCTATTCCCCAAACCCCACTTTCATTTGACCTCTGCTTTGCTGCCGCCACCACCATCGACAACCTTGTTCACTCCTTCCACAAGATGTGAAGTGTGTATTCCCCTTTCATTTTGGTTTATGACCCAAGTCATGCGAGTGTGCATGTGCAGTATGTCCATTTACCCAGCCGTTAGTGTGGCATTTGACGTCAGAGACAGGCTGGTATTTCATTAAACAAAAGACATGTGAACTCTACTCCCATTTCCCATGTCTTCCATTTGCAGGATTTTACCCTTTTTTTTTTGGTTCATATTTTATTTTGTTTTGTCCCTGTTAGGGTGTAGCAGACGACCCTTGAGATGCAAGTTCTCTCAACCTCACATTTCTCATTCTGAATAATCATTCTGGCATATTCATTTACTTTCTTTTTTCCCCTATTCATTCAATAGTACAAAACAGTAGTTGAAATATTCTTCCAAATTCACAGTCCCTGATCTTTTTGTCCTGCACTTGATTTGCAACAAGAATGATGCGTGTCTTAGCGAAATATATCATGTTTGAAATATTTTGTCTTATTTTGTTTCACTTTCCTCTCTGTCACTAGTTTTCATTTGTCCTGGGACTCTGAAGGGTATAGGAGCCCCCACCTTCGTATTTGAGGCAGAGCAGCAAGCAGGGGCGTGGTGCAGAGACCCCCTGAAGGCTGGAGACATGGTCTTCTTCATGCCCTGGACCCCGTACCGCACTGACACCCTCATCGAGTATGCCTCTCTAGAGGACTTCAAGAATGGCCGCCAGACGACCACCTATAAACTACCACATCGCGTTGATGGGACAGGCTTCGTAGCCTACGACGGCGCTATCTTCTTTAACAAGGAACGCACGCGTAACATTGTCAAGTTTGACCTGCGCACGCGCATCAAGAGTGGTGAGGCTATTGTGAATAATGCCAACTATCATGACACCTCGCCATACCGCTGGGGCGGGAAGACGGACATTGACCTGGCAGTAGACGAGAGGGGCTTATGGGTAATCTACGCCACAGAGCAGAACAATGGGCGCATTGTGGTGAGCCAGCTCAACCCATACACACTGCGCTTTGAAGGCACCTGGGAAACGGCGTATGACAAGCGGTCTGCCTCCAACGCCTTCATGGTGTGCGGCGTGCTGCACGTGGTGCGCTCGACCTACGAAGAGAACGAGAGCGAGGCCAGCAGGAGCCAAATTGATTACATCTACAACACCAAGCTGAGCCAGGGCGAGTACTCTGACATCATCTTTCCCAACCAGTACCAATACATCGCTGCTGTGGATTACAACCCCCGGGACAACCAGCTATACGTGTGGAATAACTTTTACATCCTGCAGTATGACCTGGACTTTGGGCCGCCGGATCCTGCAGAAGGTAAGCCTGCTCCGTTTTGTTCAGCACATTGTCTTTGTGTAATGTGGTGAGCTTCTGTTGTGTGGTTGTAGTGTGGGATGTCACACATGGCTGCCTTTTAATTTTGGATGCAATTCAGGTGTGATATAGAAAAGAAGGCTGTGTTAGTCTTGGGGAAATGGCTCATTTGCAGACAGAAATTACAGATTCACCTTGGAATGAGGGATAGGTCCCACAGGGATCTCACTGCTCCAACGCCTGCTTCTTTATTACCATGAGGCAAGCTGAGGCACACAGCTTGGACCCTATCAAATTCTCTAATCTTAGGCCTTATCCCAAACCACTATGAACACTGCCCTTGTGAACTTCCCTCTAATGCTTGGAATGGGATTCAGAAATATTGTGCACAGTATGACAAATTTCTCCTCTTCCTTGCCCTTTGATTTGAACTTGTGTTGCCATGGCAACCTCATCAACTTCTCAGAGGCCATTTTTTACAATTGATTGGGAGACAATCTCCATAATATTGTGCCATAATATTGTTAAACCCTGCCAAGTATATGTGTGTGTGTGAGTTAGGTGGCCACAAACAAGAAAGGAGCACTGATGATGCAGTTAGTAGTATCACCCGCTTAGTCCGTAGACACCTGGAGGACACTAATATGACACATATGCACGTTTACTTTTAATATATTTTAGTTCAGCTTTTAATACTCTTCTGCCTTATTTATTACTGGACAAACGGAAACAGATGAAGGTAAATTATTTTATTATCAAATGTTTTTTTAACTAACCAATATGTAAAAGTGAATAGGGCGATATCTGACCCTAAATCTATTAGCACAGATGCCAGTCAACTCATGCTTCTGTTTTATCAAACGAGTTTAGAGAGTGTAATTCGATATGGCATACAAGTATGGTATGGTAACCTGTCAGGACAGTTAAAGTCTAAGTGGCCATGAAGATCATAGGGACAAAAGAACATCACTATCTTCAGTCTTTATATGAAAAATCTGTGCTCAGGGAGGCACAGAAGATTCTGAACAATCCAACACACATTCTGCAGACGGATCAGAATGCCAAATTGCAGACTGAACCAGTACAATAATTAATTCATTCCATCCTCCATCAAGATATTAAATAGCGGTACTATATGTTTTTTGTAGAGTCGTGGTAGTATAATGTAAAGTGTCTGAGTACTGTGAAAAGCACTATACAAATAAAATGTGTTATTATTATATGATTGGGACTAAGATATTGTGATTTTATTATTTGCCATCTGGTTTGATTATATCTGGTTGTATTATTTGACACTATTGTCTTTTTATTACCTTTTTATTATTTTAATGAACTACTGTCTCACACTCAACATGTGAATTTAAGCACGTTTATGCATGAGTGCATGTATGTATGATCTATGTACTATGTGTGTATGTGCATTGTGACGTTGTTGACGTGTGTCATGTGATGCAGCGGCTTGGAGCCCAAAACAAATTTCCCTTGCGGGACGGTAAAGTATATCGTTATCTTTATCTTTACATGGTGAATCAAGGCATATGACGAGGTTAGAAGAAAGACTGTGCGGTGGAAAGAGAGCTCAATTACAGTGAAGCATCTTGTCAGGCGGTTAGGGCACTTAAATTAATCTGCGAGAAGCGCAGAGGGGAGACATATGTGTCATCAGACAGGGCCCTTACATCACGCTGATAATGGGCATAATTACCTGACTGCAGCCACCTTATCCCAGAGGGCCGCGCTAAGTCCCTGTACGAAGGGGGGAAACAAGGATCTCAACACGACTCCACATTATGTTAGAGGCTCAAGTTGCCCCTGCGGCACTGGTCCAGATTAAGTTATGATTTTTAACTTCTGGATGTTTGGGAGGGGTTGTCTGGGGGAAATCTGATTCTTGACCTGTGTTGTTGGGGGGGAAGGTTGACGTCTCAATGGAGGCTGTGTGCGCCTGAACTCTGGCCTCTTGTCAACACGTCTGTTTGTTTTCCCGCTGTTCCCTGGAATCTCCCCAGCATATCTTGACACCCAAGGGACTCCAAGTTTGTGTCTGTTTTGCAGAACAACCAGAGCCTCAATTAAGACTATGTTAGAGGATATATGAAGTGCTCGAACTTTAATGTTTTCTCCATGCATGCAAACTGCCTGCTCTACTGTTCACGTTCTGATGTATGTAAATGTAATTAACAACTGAATTACCATAATGACCCTCACGGAAACCCTCACGGAAACGAGAAAAGTGGCCATCACTGTGCATTTCCAATGAAGGGTTTAATGTGCTCTCTCAGCTACTGTAATGCCTTGGTAAACACAAATGCCACATAGTCTCTGTTGCCACTTGCAGCAGGAACAGTGTGTGTAATCAAGGAAACCAAGAGTACATAGTTGTTGATTTCACCCATTATTTTTAGCACAGTTTCTACCGCTGTTCTGCCATTGGTATCCAATCAAGAATGCGTAGTTTCAACAGAACTTGCCACTGTGGATCATGAAGTGTATTTTATGAGAACATTTTGAAAATGTTACCGGCTTAAAAGAGGGAAAGAAGGCAACCGAGATGCCGAGGCCAGCAGCTGGGTTTTGTGAATGGCACATGAAAATAATTGGTTCATGTTTATTAGGTTTTCCCAGATCTACACCTTTAACTTCTTTACTATGTAGCTATTTGGATTTATTGCTGCCGGCGATACAGCGTTGAATTAGACAACCGATTTTGCAGGGTAATCTAATGGTGCTGAAATAATGTCTCTCTCACTGAAACAGGGCCACTTGAGGCGTAGAGGAAATTAATTGTGCCCATTAAGATTCATCGACCACAGAGTGAAGTTACCTCAAACACCAAACCAGTGTATTTCTCTCCATTGCAGAACTCCTGTAGCACAATGAGAGTGAGTCTCCTCTTCTGTCAAGAGCGTCAACCTGGGCTGTAATGCTCATCCTATAGAGGCATGGAAGTGCCAACCGGATTAGGGGTCTATATTTAAGAAGTTTTAGCAAAGTGACCAAAAGCAGAAAATAATAAGTTACCTTAGCATGTTGTCTGTGTTCCCTTTCTCTTGTATGGAGTGTTCAGGTCTCTGAATACCGGTCCTGGTCGAAGTGATTCACTAACATCATTCCCCCTATTGATTGTTCCTGTTATTGTCCCAACTAATTCACATACATTTCAACAAAATATCTACGCTCCACTAATGCTTTGTGAACACGACTCACCAATGATCAATACTTTGCCAGTCCACCTCCTTAGAAGACTAAAAGAGGTGCATGCCAATAAAAAGCACACCTAAGTGCCCACCATTACAAAACCTACAGGGACACTAGTGATGTATTTTCTGTGATGTGCAAAGACATCAACTGATTCCAGTCCAATGAATTCGAAAAGCCAATTACAACAGCCAGTAATTTCCAAGAGCATTTCAAACTAACAAGGACAGAAGGGAGAAAATGAATTTCCCGTTGAGGTTGCATTGATCTGTGGCCTAAAGACGAGTAAAAAAAAAAAAAGAAGCGTAAAATTAATGGCGTTGTCCAAAAGGCTTAGCCACTTGGAGTAATCTGGTAACAGGGCACAGGAGTGGGCTCTGCGTAGAATTGAAATGTCAAGCCGATCTCACTTTCATACACTAAATATCTGCGTGCCTCACATATCTGTCATCACAAAGCCGATGCTTTTCCTGGGCCATTTTGTGGCTAAAACCAGCTGTGCACATAGGTTTGCTTTAATATAACCGAGCCATCAAAACGGAGGACATTTATAGATGGTGCACGCACTAAGCCTGTGTTCCACCCTCTGAAACACAATGTTAAGTATCAGAAATAGAGGGAGGCTGAAGTAAAGGAGCCAGGAGATTTTGTAACAGCTCTTAATTGTTCTGCTTGTTGCCATCACGACTGAAGGAATATGGGACTTGTTCAAGTGGACAATATAGGCGTAGAAGAAAGAAGATTTTTAGATAGAGTGAGGATGAAAAAAAAAGAACACTAGTGTTTTTACTGTGTGTGTGTGTGTGTGTGTGTGTGTGTGTGTGTGTGTGTGTCGTCTGTCTGTCTGTCTGTCTGTCTGTCTGTCTGTCTGTCTGTCTGTCTGTCTGTCTGTCTGTCTGTCTGTCTGTCTGTCTGTCT
>OMOT01027693.1:0-12070 GCA_900312575.1 Acanthochaenus luetkenii | reverse complement strand
CCACTTGTCTAATCATATGAATCTTGTCTGTTTAGCTTCGTTGTGCTGTCTGTCTGTCTGTCTGTCTGTCTGTCTGTCTGTCTGTCTGTCTGTCTGTCTGTCTGTCTGTCTGTCTGTCTGTCTGTCTGTCTGTCTCTGTTTGTGTGTCTCGGGTGCCATTTTGCCAGCTCCCTCTCCCTGTGTATTTGTGACTGTACTAAGTCTGCTGCACTACAGCCTTCAGTTTCAGCCCTCGTAAATTACCGTACATAGATACAGGATATGTCCGGCAGAGCTTTTTCTGTCTACTGCCCTTTAAAGAACAAGTGTCAATAATGCAATCAGCCCCACAGCAATTTCACGATGGCTTTTAGTTTCGTCAGTGGCAAAAATAATGATATATTCTCCTGAGTGGTGGATGACAAACCGTACGTACCTTCCATGCCAAGCTATGTGACCAGATCATTCAGGCCATTACATTACGCAGGACTGGTGCTCACGTCACATGGGCTTGAATAGAGTAGAGCAGCATGAGTGCATATAAACAGCCTAATGTAAAATTCATATCTTGTGGGATTTGTTGTTTCTCTGTCATTAGTTACCAGCACTGGCTCTTCAAAAGAGGCAAAAAGACCAACTGTAGCTCTTACACAGTTCTTATCCACTGAGACTTATTGAGTCCAGCTGGAATGCTCAAGAAAACAAACGAACAAAGACTCATTCGTATATGAAAACACACATACACACACTGAGAGAGAACACGAACCCCTTATTCATAGTGGAGCATTGGGGATTGGTAGTGTGGCGGTGTGCCCATTAGTTTGGTAAGTGCTGGCTGGTTCTCTCTTATTTGTCCTTGCATTTGGCCATGTTCACATTTAGACGAGCAGTGGGAGAAGAAATATTTTATCACAGCCATCCCATGCTTTTGCATTTTAACTGGATTGGCATTTGGAAGTTTGCTCATCTTTTCCTATGTTTGTAAATGGATTCCAGCTGATGTAGGGATGATTTGCACTGAACTTTAACTGAATTTATTTCTACCGTATGGTCTTTTGGTTATTGTACTTCGTGGATTTGCCTTCAAAGTTCAAAATTCAGACTACTGAAAACCGCTTGATTTGGCTGTGAGTTGTCATTGTTCTTCCTAATAGCCGGTATTAGGCAGCTTATTATCCATTTATCCTGGAGCCTATATAGACAGGTAGATAGTTTTGGCTCGTTTGACTAAGTGTATAATTAGAGATGAAAAAAAACACCAGTTTATTATTGGTGTAAGCAGTAAGGGCAGAGACCAACTGAATTTCTAGACCTATGATCGTCTGATTATGATTTTGATTAATAATTTTTTCATTTTCCAAGCTGATAAATGGCTCTGGGGTGCCGTTATAAAATGATGAAATTAATTATACTTTGATGCCTTGATTAATGATCTTTCATAATGATTTTCTTTCCTTTGTGTTCTGTTTTAATTTACTCCATTGTTCAGAGCCTGGTGACATCCATTTTTCAAGTGTTCAATCTCAAACTCAAATATTATTTACAACAGGCATTATTCAACATATGGCGACGATATGCACCTCCTGTCAGATTGGCCATCAAGAGTGACTTGACTGCCTCTTCAGAGAAATAGTAGTTAATTGGGACAGCCCTCTCCTGGCTGAGTGCTATCAAAGGACACGACGCTCTCACTGGGAAATTGCTCATTGCAATCAAAAGAAAATTGTAGCGCGCATGGTGCAGAGACATCAAAAGAAGCATAGGCATCTGAGAAGTGAGTTACTTTCTGCTGCACTGATATGGTTATATATTTGTTGTTGATGTTGTTGCAATCACACCCTAATATAAAACCCCAAACCCATTGGCTATAAACACTCAAAACCATTTTGGGGGCATTTTAGGATGCATCATCATCTAGACATGTATGTATGCATGTATGCACCGAGGATGTGTGCACAAACTATAAATCAGAATCATGCATAGGTTGGTGGTTTAGAAAGATTTAAATGAAGTGGTCACGGTAGGTGCAGATTCAGTATATATGTTTCATTTGTCTTTATTGGTTGGCCCATATTCTCATATCCTCGTATCCTCAATATCTCTGAATTCGTTGAGTTACTAATGGTAGCATATGCTATTAGAAATACAGTTTGCATTGTCTAAGATGACAAAAAATATCCTGTAAAAAAAAAAAAGACGACTGAACATATATATTTGAAATATAGAAATGGTGTGATACTGTGTGCTGAAATCTGTAAGGTAGGTCTTTGAATCCTTGACTTGGAGCAATATGGTCCCAAGAGTGAGTTAATTAAGCGATGCAAGCATGCCGTTACAGGCAGATGCTTAAGGATTATATTTGCCTATGGAAAAGCAGACTTTTTCTCAGGCATGGAGAGGTTTAATATTCTGAAACACAATTACACGTGTCCCTTTAGAATTGCGGTTGAATTTTATTGCATTATAGGTGCATATTGAATCAAGCACGTCAGCCTGTGAGTCATCTCACTTAGGTCAACAACAGTTCTTCATAAGCAACACATAACTTGTTTGGAACGGTTCTTTTTTTTCTTCTTTAAATGTTATGTTGTTATAAAATGTTTTTACGCTGTTTCACTCTTGGAAAATAGATTTTCATCTCAATGAGTTTTTAACAGGTTAAATAAAGGAAAATTATAAAAATAATACAAATAATTCATCATCAAATTTACTTTATGGTACTCATGTTATCTTACTCCTGATCAGACTAACACAAAGTAGGAAAGACACTGCCTCTCTAACTACCTCTTGACTATTTAAGGTCACGTACAGTCATACTTTTACCTCAAGTTCTAGGAGTAATTCTGAGAACCTTGATAGCTGTGGGCTCTGGCTGAAAGCGGACTTCATGACCTCTCCATATCATCTGTTCACGAGACAATAACTGTCAGCTGTCAGTTTCGCAGCCATGCTGGCCAGGAACATGTGAACGAGTGAGTGGGTGACAGACTTACAATGACTGAATGTGAGGTAATTAGCCAGGGCTCCTTCCAGGGTAGAAGGTCAGTGTGTGAAATGTCACAGCCACATTGCAGGGCGAGCATCACAGGAATACTGTCCCCTTCCTGCTGTGGGCTCCTGACCACATCCCCAGAGTTCGGCTTTGTAATAAATGCAGATATTTCACTGGAATGGAAAAGCAAAACAGATTCCCCTGATTGGCTGATTAGCTCCAGAGGTAAAATGCAGGCTGTGTCACCATTCACTCTCAGGAAATGGAGATATGTGTCCGATGATGGGCTGTCAGATAGCACGATATTGCATTTTCCCAGAAGCACCCGGAGCCCCTGAAGACAACCTTTCACAAAGGCGGACCTTATTGTGGGAAGCTGCTTTTATCTCCACAATCAGGTAGCCATGGGTAAAATGTATGATCATTCATGCAGGAGACAAGTGGTGTATACATGCACACACACACACACACACATTTATTGTGTTTTCTTGTTATTTATATTGGCTATTCATACTGTATTAAATTTATATTTATAGATTTCCTATTTGTGCTCTCTCATTTACTAGTTATCTCCAGGCTCTCTCCAGCAGATATCCATCTGTATACACAGTGAACTTAAGCACACATGTAGGAACACACCTTAGCAGTAGAGCATACACATAAACACATGTGCATGTGCACACTCACACATAGATTTGCTCTCCAGGGCAGGCGTGAATTGAATACAGTGGAATCGTATTATTGCTGATGTATGGCTTTTGCCTGGAGCAGTGCAGTTTTCCTTCCTCACACCAGCTTTATCAAAGTGAGAGAGGTGAACTTGGCAGAAAAAAGTAAAATGTAGGCGGGCTTTGTCTACCCAGCTGACATTTAATCAAGCCATGGTACCAAGAAATCCCTCCCATGCAAAAGAATGATCCACCACCAGACCTTTCCTTATTTGAGGGCAATTTGAGAGTAAACAAAAAATAGCAGAGATAGTGTGGCATTTTTTTTACAGGTTTTCCTTCATTCTGTGCAGTGAAGGAGCAGAAACGAGGTTGGCGTTACGGCTGAATACTGCGCAAAGCTTTTTATTTCCAAGAATTATGGGCAGCAGTAACTCTAAGCAATACCTACAAACCGTGGGACTCAAAGCAGTTAACGTTTCCCCGCTGGCAGGAATGATGGGAGCTCAAGGCACGGACATTTATTGACTCAAGCTCTAACAGTTTCACTCTTCTCTTGCTCTAGTGCCAACTATCGAAGTCTCCTCATCCATACCGCAGTCCACCACGGGGATCACCACTACTGCTGCATCTACAGGGAAGGGACAGGTTAACGCTACTGTAGCAGCAGCAGACCCCAGGGATGGGAGAGACCCATTTGAGGGCTCCCGTGGCTCAGGCACAGCAAAACCCACTGTCCCGGAGTTGACCCCCACACCCAGGCGCTTTTGTGACGCTACCAGGAGGAGAACCATTGACTGGCCGCAGACCCACGCTGGAACCACTGTGGACAGGCCCTGCCCCAAAGGAACCAGAGGTAGGCCTACCTTACGGGAGTGTAGCGTGTGTGCGGCATGTGGATGTGGATGTGTGTGCGAACATGTTTGTGTTTGAGGATCATTTGCAAGTTTTGACAAGCTATGATAACCATTATGCCACAATGTAAACCTGTTCTTCAAACAGGATTTTCCCATTTATATGTTGCTGTGAAATTAGTTGTGACAGTACATTCAAATGCTAACAATAAACCACGGTTAAGAAGTCCCAATGATGTGCTTTGCAATTTAATTTGGTGCCATTTGGGCGTTTGGGGCTCGATTCTCCACAAAATCCCTTCCGGTAATGTAATAAATTAGGCATCGAAAGCAGCAGTGAGGGAAAATCATGATACATGACAATGGGAAGCCGCTCAGAGGGACTATGGAACATGGTGTTACTTCTTTTTTTTTTAAGCACCACAGCGACTGACAGAACTGTCATAATATGAAGCGTGGCTATTGAAGGATAAAAGCAAGAAGGAGACAATGTTTTGACTGTGGGGTTGAAATGGTGATGAGTCTTGGATTACATACGCTGTTGCACTTGTCATTGAAGCAGCATTCATTCAATATAATATAATATAAGTATATGTATTTAATCTAGACATGCATGATATGGGCGCATATAACGTGTTTACAATACTGAAATGTGTCTATTTACCGACAATGACAAACTAGGATGTAGAGTATTGCTTGCCAGTTAGGACCAAGCTATGTAAGAACCTGAAAGTCTATTGGTATCCCCTCTACCATTACATTTCCCTTGTTTTGAAATGGTTGATCCTGCTGACCAGTTAGTTTCCTGCACTAGAGTGTCTGGGTGAATGGAGGATCAGCAGGAGAAACAGTATCTGAGAAAAGGTCTTTGGCTTCCCTCCAACTGTTGTATTTGTTCTGTGGTACCGCAGGCATCGCCTCCTTCCTCTGCACCATGGCCGGGACCTGGTGCTCCAAAGGGCCAGACCTCAGCAACTGCACCTCCCACTGGGTGACTCAAGTCGCACAAAAGGTAAACTGGAAATGTGTTAATTGCTAAATACAGTGGGGAAACAACCAGAAACTCTGCTCTCTTTCCTATTTGTATCTGAGGGACAACTGAGCCCTTAAAGGAAAAATCCACACTAAAACACTTTAACCACTGTTAAAAAACATCTATTGGCAATATAAGTATTTCTGGGCCCATTTTGTTGTTTGGTGGTGTATTTTTCCTATAGACAAGATCGAAAAATATGTAGCGCGGCTGCAATGAAGCTTAATAGCAGAAAAATGCGCAGCTATCTAAAACATCAACAGTAAATGACAGGTTTTGGTGGCAGCCCTTCAGAATTGAAGAGCAAGGGCTTCTTTCTCGACTTGCCATTTTGCTCTCATGTTCTGTAATCATGCTATTTTTCTTGACTATTGCTCCATCCACCTACACGTAATGAATGCAATAAATTCAGGCACATTCTCTTGGGGGTTGTCAAACGTTACTCTCAGACATGTAGGAAATCACTAACTAAAGTAGAAGTAATCGAGGCAGGTTGAGGGAAAGTGGGTACACCAAAAAAGTAACATTGAACATCACAGATTGATCATATAACAGTGGGTGGAGTTTTCATTTAAATCTGTTCTTATCTACTGCACAACCTCATTGCAGACCATTGGTGGTTTTCTCATACTAAGCTTGTGTGTTACACTTAAAGTATTGTGTTGCCTACTACACATCCAATGCCTGTGTTTACATTCATGCTGCCCACAATGAATTGTTCCTGGTGAACGAGCACTGTTATTATTGATTTTAACTCTGAGAGGTATACAAGATACCTTATATCAGCTTCACACTGCAGAACCATTATCATCTAAGGCCTGTTTCATTGGCCCGCCCCTGCTTTGCTTGTTGTTGCTACTTTAGATCCGGAGCGGTGAAAACGCCGCTAATTTAGCCAACGAGCTGGCGCGCCACACCCAGGGCCCGGTGTTTGCCGGTGACGTCAGCTCCTCGGTACGTCTGATGGAGCAGCTTGTAGACATCCTGGACGCTCAGCTGCAGGAGCTCAGGCCCAATGACAAGGACTCAGCTGGACGCAGCTTCAACAAGGTACTGTGGAAACCCTGCCGGCCCTATACTGTTGCCTCTCATTAAACCTTTGCTCCAACTCTGACTCAACACAGCTCAGGACCTTCATTAGAAGGACCCCTACCGCTGCAAACACAAACCCGCGCACATACACGGACACGGACACGGACTCGGGTGAGGGGGCTAGGGAGGCAGGCCTAGCCCTGAGGGGAAGCTCATTCCTCTCCAGCTCCCTGGTAATTACTGGCTTTGGAAACGCAGCCTCACCTGGCAGCTCCAGCTTAAAGGAGCTAATGGCCACGAGTCCCCCACCAACACAAAGAATAAGTCTTCAGCGCTGATAAGTATGGTACTAGCCTCCCCTGGAGCTTCTACCAGCACTCTGAGAGAAAAGAATAGGCCCAGACATACCTACATCACTCAGCTGTTGACGGTCCCATGGAGAGATGAGTGACAGTTTGAGAAATTACATTGTTATTCAGACTTTCTCGACAACGCTTTCTCTGTAAACAAGGTGATTTGCACCAAAATGACACCTCTCATTTGTACCCGTATAGACTGCCAGCAGCCACATTACCATGCCTATTGTTCATTTGCAGGTAAGAGCTAACGGGTTACTCACTGCAGGGCCAACAGTGTTGCAGTGATTGGAGGGACATGGGCAATGCTAGCATGTAATTTAACGCTGACGAGCAACATAAAGTTGAGTTGCAGGCAAAGTTCCCCCACCAATAAACAAGGAAATGATAGCAGCCTACAATCCATGCGAGCGGTCTTGTCTTGTTTGACTTGTCTAGGCCCAGAGAAAACAGATTGGCTTCCTGTGTGTGTTTGCTTGAGTTATATACGGTGTGCTGAAACCTTTAGGTCGTCATTTAGGGAAAACAAGAACATTTTACCTCTGTATTTTCTAATTCTGTGTGAGAGCTATTGTATTCTGTGGTTTTCTCCAGCCGTGACTAACATAGGAGGAGAATGCGTTTTATCGTGTGCCAAGAGACCAGCAAAGTGCCTAAGACTATATTACAATCTTCATACCATGAAGTACAAATGACCCCATCCTGCATTGTTTATTGCTGCAATGTATAACAGCATTAATGCAGAGCATCAGAATCTAGTCTCAGCATTTTTCCTCCACAGTGCTGTGCATTTCTCATTTTTATCCCTCACTATTATATCATCCATATTCATATTGATATGAAGAATTCAAATACCATTCCCCCAAAGCATTTAGAGCTGTCACATTATTTAAGGATTGTATTTCATCGACCTGAGTTCTTTCTTCTTTTATTAATTCCTGTAATTTATGGTAAGTGGCATGATTTATTGGTCCCTGTTTTTGAGCTGTAACCTCTTTTTCTTGCAACGTCTTTGCTACCTAATGTCTGTCTGTTGTTCTTGATCCTCTTTTTGTGTGGGAAAGCTTCAAAAGCGAGAGAAGACATGCAGGGCATATATGAAGGTATACCTACTGGACATTCAAAGTAGCCTTTTCTATTGATCCCCCGCCTGACCAGTAGCATGCAGCACTGTCCGTCTGTATGTCCTTGATTGTCTTGTTTTGTCCCCGGTGGCCTGCTTGTATAAGTCTCAATATGTCTGCCTCCTCATCCGACTATGTCTGTTAGCCTATCAATCTGTCCATCTTTGGAAGTCATTGCCAATATCACTCTGCCTTTGCACCTATCATATTCCCTTTCTCCACCATATCACTTATACACCTCGGATACATTTTTCTGTCCTTTTCTCTCCCCTCCCGTCTTCCTCCTCCACTCTTTCTCCCCGTCCCTCTCTCTTGTCGGCTCTTTGTGCGTTGTGCGAGTAATTGCACCTCCCTGTCAGCCAGAAGTGTGATCAAAGTGGCAGTGTGCTCAATTTTCACTTGCTTACATTGTACAATTTCCAATATCCCTTGTCCCCTTAGCCAAAAATGTGCTTCTCTCCCATTGCAGTTCTTTTTTTTTGGTTGTAATCTGTGGGATTAATTTCTGAACCTATTTATGTGTTTGTGTTGCAGTCAGATTTTTCAGTCTCTCCCTCAGTCATTTTGCTTTCCTCTGCTGTGGCAGGGGTTATTTCAACGAGCTGCATCTGCTGAAACACACCAGAAGTGATGCCTTGCGTTGCACAAAAGACAAACGATCACATTTTGTATTTCTCATCAGTTTGCAGGGGTTCACCATAAGTTGAGGCTGTTTTTTTACCGAGGTCTTATTTTCCTGTGAGAAATGGGGGACATCCCTCAATTGATGTGCAACCGTCTTCTCTTTTGCATCACCGTTCGTCATCTGCTGATGCTCTTGAAGTCAGCGCCACCCAAGTGTTCGCCAGCCTGCTCGCTGAGCTCTCACCACAGCTCTCGCCACACCATACATTTCTCCAGCCAGCGGGCCACGGGGGCTCCCCTGGTAACACCCCTGTGATTTGTAGAGTGGCGTGACCTCCACCCAGGCGAGAATTAAAGAGGATTAAATCGGAACACAGGTTCTTTTTGTGCTATACACAAATTAGAGACTGGGGATTTTGGGGGGTGGGGGCCGCGAGGACGGCTCACCAAGGGGGGAAAGACCATTTCAAATTCTGTCTGGGTGTAATGGCTCCAGCCCTGTAATCACCACTACTACTCTGGCTCAGGCTCTCCCGCTACACACTCACTCCCATCACGGTCACAGCTCTCGAGCTTCCCCAAGGTCAGGGCCACGGAGATTGATTTCTATGCTCAGACCTGAGATATAAAGACCCGCTGAGAGGCTCGTGTCTGGATACAGTCATCGCCACTGGGGTTCGTGTGAGCTCAGTGGTTAAATGTTGTGGTTAATCACAGATTGGCGCAAACTTTGGTTCATCCCCGTTCTCGTTATTCCAGGCAAGTGGATAATCCTGCCCGTTGTCAATTAGTGTTTTGGATAATCACAGCTGTGGCTAATTGGTGCAGTGAGCGAGGGCTTGTTGTGGTTAATTACCGTTATTGTAGAAGGCCTTGCTGTGGTTAATGCCACCTATGGTTAAGTTGTCGCTCCGATTGAGCACGCCATGGGCTGCTCTAGATTTGTTACCGTTTTACAACCGTCTGCCTTTAGCCGGAGTATAGCGAGTTAGCTGAGCCAGGCAGAAGTCATGAACTCACCATTGCAGGGGTCAAAGGAAACTTGTTTTCTATCAACATGTGATACTTTTGTTGTGTGGGCTTTGTACTGGAATGTTTTGCTTACTTACTGCTTATCAGAAACCAGGAAATGAAAGGATTGCCATTGAAAACAAGCAGAATTATCCCCATCTTGAGTCAGACGGCCACTTAGACATGGATTCCACGATATTGCCCCTCCTTCAGGAGAAAATATGTTTTTCAAGGCCGTTACAGGCAGATCCTGTTATGGAAATAAGACTATTGTGAGCGAAGATAATTGTTCTTTGGAAAATTGTTGCTTAAGAACAGGAATTGAGAATGCAGCATTGTAGAAGACGGCTCCATTCGGTGAAAAAAAACATTTGGTTCGTGTTTCAGTTTCCCCTCAAGCATTATTGCTGTATTATTCAAAAACAAAATGGGTCCAAACTGGGAAGACTAAAGAAAGCTTCCCCAAATATAGCCTATGTTCTGCAAACAGAATATTAAATAATACACATTACATTTCTTATTATTTTAGTCTTTTACAGATTGACTGTCTTGCAACCTCATGTCCTCAATTTGAGCATTTTATATTTCTGTTTCAGTTGTTGCTGTTATTATTGGCCATGCATGTCCTATATTATTTGCTGCCCATTTCCCCCTCTTGTGTGATCAAACTGAAGTTATGATGGGAAAAACAATAAGCGAACATTTCACTTGTCTCCATGGATACAGGCAATTGTGGACACCGTTGACAACCTCCTGAGGCCGGAAGCCCTGAAGTCCTGGAAAGACATGAATTCCACAGAACAAACACATGCCGCCACTATGTTACTGGATACCCTGGAGGAAGGGGCGTTTGTCCTCGCAGACAACCTGATCGAGCCAGCTATAGTAAAAGTGCCTGCAGAGAATATCAGTAAGTTCCCCTCCAGTCAAACATAAAACAGAGAAACAAGACGGACACGTGTGCCAATCACAATCTACAGTATTAGTGTTTGTTTTCCTTTTTGGCTCTCTCCTACGTCTCTGTAAAATTGCTTCAAACCGAGTAGTGAAATTGGCTGTTTTTATTGTTTTGTTTTTAACCACGGTTGGTTATGTAGGAGGAAGTAACCATTCAGTTTAAGCCTACTGTGAAAGCCCTCAAGGCAATGTTTTTTGGGGCTACTCGGATGAAGAACCTGGACAGCTATTCCTCAAGGAGACGGTTAAGTGGTTTTAAAAAGGGCCACATTTAGCTGAGGTCACTGTAGGAGATTTGGGGGTCTGCTCAACACAGCCAAGCTAACACGTCCCTCACGGGCGGTTCATTAGCAACACGATCTCATTCATTTAGGTCAGCTCGGTGCAGTGAACTGTCATACTCCTACACGTGGCTCTTTGTTGCTATGGTTATTTGTCTCCCACTCGCCCTTTTTGTCTTATACTTCGTTGATTTCTAATCTATTTCCTGCATAGTAAAGTAGCCCGATTGAATGCGTGCTGCAAAATGAACTATCCAGACCTCTGGGGGGGAAACAAAGAAACCAATTGAATAGTATTGTTCCATTCAGACAGCACTGTATCTGTTCTCTCCAAGCCTTTCCCATTACATTATAGTTGGCTAAGCTGATAAGGACTAGCTGCTCCGTCTCTACCAAAGCACTGATTAATACGTCGTGTAATATGCTGTGTATGGGTTAGTTAATCACTGCATGCAGGCAGTTTTTATGAGGTTGTCAAGCTCTCCCTTTTCCGCGCTATAGAGATGATATTATATGCCAGTGGTGACACAGAAATAAAGCCTGCCCCGGTTGCCTTTTCGTTGCTATATGCAAGACTAGGCAACTTAAATCTCAGAGATGAAATCTGCCCTGAGCTCGCTCGGTATCTTGGAAGAGTGAAAATTACCCTCGCTCCTAATTAACATAGTTCGCCGAAGCCCAAAAGGCACCTCCAGGCAAGCATCATGGGCAGGAGGGCGGGAGAGCGGAGAAGGGAGGGGGGTTTAAACCCGACGAGGGGAGAGCGGTCGTATTCCTCATCCCTGTCTGTCAGAAGCCATCTATCTGAGGAAGGGAAGCCGTTTCTGACGGGAGGGAGTGTGCCGATACGTGTGTCCTCCTGACCCCTCGGTAATTTCACACATCAAAGGAAGCACCACCCGGCAGCTGGCATACCGGAGGAAAGGGGCTGGAGGAATTTGGAGACTTTTCAGAGATTTGCTCGTCGAGCCCAAAGTTATCTGAACCCACAGGGGGGAAAGAAAAAGTCGAAACCCAATGATATTTTTCATCCTGTGAATATTTGACATTCATGCTGCTGCAGGTTGTGTGCCTGCATCCGCGCTTCCTCTATCACCGCCCTGCTTCGTATTTTTCTTTTTCTCTTCCTGTGGAGACTTTCACAATACAGGCAACCGAG